>JZKD02S1752199.1:1169606-1190707 GCA_000966675.3 Picea glauca | reverse complement strand
GGGAGGGTGGTGAAAAATGACGAGGGAGTGCCACACAAGGTGGGGACAGAGAGGGGAAAACAACTTTTCAGACCCCCCCTCCACCGATAAAGGTAGGTAGGTTGGGGGGGGAGGACAAATGAGGGTTGTTGATCAGAAGGAGGAACGATGCCACTGGGGAAGATCTGTGCAAAATTTATGCGCTACAAGACAAACTGTCTTGTCAATTTTCCAACTTTGGTTAAAATATATGCGCCATAAAGCAAAATATTTTCTTTTTGAAACCTTTACATTCTCATTTATTTTTCCTATATTAATCTAACTTATTTCATCAACTTATGGTGCATTTTAATGTGCATACCTTGTTTAATTTTCTCCGAAGGGAAAATTTATCTATCCTATGTTCCATCTTATGCATCTAACTAATTAATCCAGCTTAAAAAATTGGATTAATTTCTTCCTCTACCTTACTATTTTAGCCAAGATTAAACAGTTTGGCTAATTTTTTCTCTAACCTAACAACATAAATTGAAAATTGTTTGATCATGATTAAAATGTATGATTCAAACTTATTTTTCTTTTCATGGAGTTTTCTTGTTTTTCTTTTTTACATTTATATTTTATTTTCTCCTTTTTTTCTTTTCTTTTCTTTATTTTTTATCTTTATCTTTTTATTTTGGAAATCATTTGCATAATGTAATATTATTTACAATATAAAATCATTGAAAAAAAAATATTCAATCACCATTTGATACTATGAACTATAGGACTCTAACAATGGCTCCATTGGGGATTTCTCTCCCTGTGAGGTGCTAAGAACTAGTGACCCGTAGCCTTGAATTATCTTCGCCAGTGTTTTCTGCATTTGATTTGTTTTCTTGTAGTTGTAAACATGGTGAAAAATTATCAGGAGCTTAGGGCCTTCTCTTCGGGCTTCAACTTCAGATATGAGTCACCCACTCATGACAGTAGAAAATAAAATGGTATTTACAATGATCTTAAGTGAGAAATGATTCTATTCCAGTGAAAAGTAGTGCTTGAGCATTCTTCCATTGACAGGTACACCTGGTAGATATTCTCCATTCATATCCTTAATCAAGAATTCATTATTTCCTATTTAAGCATGGATTATGTAAGGACCTTTCCATAAATTATCAGATTTTCCATGCTTACCTTTCTCTTCTTTCCTTGAATCCCATTTCAACACATTGTCTCCTATCTGGAAATCATTAGCCTTGGTTCTTTTATCATAGATATTCTTAATGTTCTCCTGGATCACTTGAGTTAAATTATAAACTTCTTCTTTGGATTTTTGCAGCTGTATGGTTTGATTTATTCTCCTCTGAATGTCATTAGGTTTTGCTTGTACTTCCTACAGTATTTTCATAACAGGGACACCTAAAGAAGTGGGAAAAACAACAATCATTCCATAAACCAATTGGTATGGGGACATGCCAATTGATCTCTTAGTAGTAAGTCTGTAATCCCATAATGCATTGACCACCTTGTTGTGCCATGAATTCTTGCTATCTTGCAACAACGTTTTGATTATATTAAACAGAATTTTGTTGGAAGACTCTGCTAATCCATTCCCTTGAGGATAATAAGCAGTAGAGTGTCCTAAAGTAATTCAATATTTGCTGCAAAACTCCACCATCTTCTTTGATTTGAATACTACTACATTATAATTAATGATCTTCTTGGGACACCCAAATCTTGAAAGAATATTAGTTTCTAAAAATTTAACAATCACAACATCAGTGGCTTGCCTTGTAGGTACAACTTCAATCCATTTGGTAAAATATTCAATGGTTGTAAGGATCCATTTGTGTTGGCCTAATTATGGTGTATGAATTTCTCTAATGAAATCCAAACCCCATTGTTGAAAATGAGTTTCAACTGATATCGATTTCAAGGGTAAAGGCAACAATTTCCTTTTTCCTTAAAAAATTTGACAGTTGTGACATGAGGTAAGTTTTTTATGAACATTTGCAAATAAGGTTGGCTAGTAAAAACCAACTCTTAGGATTTTGTTGGCAGTAGTCTTCTAGTTCAAGTGTCCACCACAATCTCCTTCATGAAATTCATAAATAACTTTATTTTCCTCATCTTTGAGTAAATAGTTTAGTAAAATTCCTCGAGCATCCTTCCAATATAAATTTCCATCTAAAATACAAAATTTCATAGGTTTGAGTTTAAGAAACCTAGCTTTAGCCTTGGTCAAACTAGGAGGATCTTGTAAATGATGTAAGAAAAAAATCAAGTATGTGTCGAGAGGTTGCAAAAGCCTCTGATACTTGTGGAATCGCTCTCTTTTTTTAGTCATCCAGTGCAGCTAGGAAATTTATATCCAAAGCATGAAAATTAGATTCAACCATTAATTTAGCTAATCCCTGACCTTTAATGAGTTTGGTAGGTTTGATTTCAATATCATATTCAAGGATAATAGCAATCCATTTACCTCTTTTCCCATCAGGACTATTTTGGGTCAGAATGTCTTTCACCACAGAGTTTGTGACATAAGAAATTATATGTGAATGAAGAATGTAGACTCTAAAATCTTTGATTGCTTTTACCAGAGCGAATGCTTGCTTTTCCATGATATTGTGTTTCAGTGAAACATCTCTTAAGGCTTGACTAAAGAAATAAATAGGTAGTTCATGGCCTTCATTATTTTTCTACAAGAGCACTACTGCAATAGTATGTTCAAAGGTAAATGAGAAAATGAGGAAATATTTCGTGAAATCAGGGCTGATCAACACAGGGGCTCATGTTAAGGCTTGTTTTACTTGATCAAATGAATGTTTTTCCTCTATAGTCCATTTTATTTTAGAGTATTTCTTCAACATGTTTGTTATATTTCTTAGAAGTTCTGCCAGATTGGGGATAAATTTCCTTAGAAAATTTATTTTTCCAATGAAAGATTGGAGTTCTTTTATATTCCTAGGAGGACCTATCTTTAGAAAAGCTTCAATTCTGCTAGGATCAATTTTGATTCCATTCTTTGAGATGATATATCCTAGAATTTTTCCTTCTTCTAATCCAAATAAATTTTTCTTTGGGTTGAGGAAAATTCCAAATTTCATGCATTTTTCAAAAAATCTTCTCAGGTGGAGCAAATGTTCTTCATCTGTTTTTGAAAAAACAGTGATATCATCAAGATATATAATTATGAACCTTCCTAGTTCATCTAAAAAATAAATATCCATTGCTCTTTGAAATGTAGCTCCAACATTCATTAAGCCAAAAGGAATTTTCACATACATGAAAGTACCCCAAGGTGTAGTAAATRTTGTTTTTTCTTGGTCTTCAGGATGGAGTAAAACTTGATTGTAACCAGAAAACCGTCTAATAGAGAAATTCTACTGGACTCGACCACCTTCTGCAAAATGTGATCCATTTTAGGCAAAGGGTAGTTATCTTTGAGAGATACTTTATTAAGATTTCTGAAATCAATGCAAAGTCTAATTTCTCCACTCTTTTTTCTAGTTGGAACTAAATTTGATACCCACTTAGAAAATCTTAATGGGACAATGATCTTAGCATCATACATCTTTTTGACCTCTTTTTCAGTCAGAGGCATCAACCTTGGGTTAATCCTCCTAAGTTTTTGTTTAAAAGGTTTTTGGTCTTATTTTATAGGAACGTTATGCTGTATAATGTTGGTGTCATAAGATTTCAAATATTCACAACTCCATGCAAATACGTCTATGAATTCTTTGAACAAATTTATGTATTTCTGCTTTTCAGCAGGGGGTGAAGATTTAGATAGTTTAATCATTTTTGTCTCTTGTTCAGTTCCTATGTTGCAGTCTTCAACTTCAACTCCAGTAGGTTCAATTTTAGGATTTTTGGATACATTATTAAAATAAAAAACTCCTCTAAGGGGACTAGCCCTCTAGGCGAAACATTATCTTTCAATTGCAATATTTCCAATTCTTCTTGTTTTTGATCTATTTCTTTTGATTCCATCTCATCCACAATTTCTCCTTCATCATCAAAATCTACATCTATATTGGCACACTCAAATTCATTCTTTGATTGTAAAAAAATTTCAATTTGTTCATCATTTCCAAAGAATTGCCAATATCTTATGTTATCCGGGACAACTGGTCCGTTCTTCACTTCAACTATGTATTTTCGTCTAGGATGGTAGGGTATTTTGCAGGAAGTTGTTGAGGTAGCCAGACCATTAGCTAGAATATTCTAGTTTATGGGAATGGTTGATAAGTCATACTCAATAAAGCATTCTAGAAAATCTAGGACAACATTCCTCTAATCTCTCAAACTTAGGTGTTTAGTAGAGTATTCACCTTTGATTTGTTTTATTATCAGTTTAGAGTCACCACAAATTGAAATTATCTTGGCACTAAGCTCTTTAAAAGTTGTAACCCTAGGATTAAGGCTTCATATTCAGCTATATTGTTGGTACATTAGAAGTTTATCTTATAGTAATGTCCTTCTGAGTGGCTGGTTTCTGAATTTAAGACCCATACACCTGCTCCTGACCCTTCCTTACTAAAAACCCCATCAAAATCTAAGTTCCACAGAGGTTCATTTTGTTTATTAGTTTCAACCATAACTATTTTTTCTTCTTCAATGTTATAAACATTCCTATCTAAATTGGCAATTTGTTTTCCTATGCCTCCATCATTGTACAAAATAAAAGAATCAAGGTCTGAATGAACATAATATAAGGGATAATTGTGTGGTTTATCCTGACTACTAACCATGTATTTCATCAGTGTTTCCCTATATAATCTTCTATGTTGACCAAACAATGGAATGGTAGCATAAGTCATGTCCAATTGAAGGGTTCCTTGTAACTTAGATCCCCATGAGCGATACAGTAACATTCCATATTTATGAGGTATATCAACAACAACTATGTCCATTACCAAACTCTTGGATGGTATTTGTGCTAAAGTGACACAAAAATCTTTAATGAGACCTATGCATTTTACTTTACTTGAATCAAAAGAATACAAATATTTGTATGATCTAGTAATATCAAGTCCTAATTTTTCCATAACAACCTTAGGCATAAGGTTGTGGGAAACACCAGAGTCAAGCATTGCATTGTGCAAAGTTTTGTCATGAATTTTTAAACTTATGTAGAATGGGGGTACAGTTCCATTTTCTTGTTTTCCACTGACTTCGGGCCCAAATAATAGTTCTGATTGATCATCAATAACATTTGCTGTGTTTGTACCTTCCTCTATGTTCAAATCTTTTATCACTTAAAATCTATGTGCATTCTTATTCATGAGTTATGTTAGAGGAATGTGTATATTGAGTTTTTCTAATTCATTTTCTATGTTGAATGATGTTTGAGTTTTATTTGTGTTAGGGACATCTTATTTCTCAACAACGTCCTTTTGTGAAATATCATTGGGCTCGCTGGTAGAGGGAAAATCAATTTGAGTTCTTTTTGAGACAATATCAGATGTTTTTTTGGTTGGAACTTCAGTGTTCTTTTTAGGAGGAATGTCAGGAATTTTCTTAGCAGATGTGTCAACTGTCTTTTTAGTGGAATTATCAGGAGTTTTCTTGGTAGGGTTATCAGTTGATTTCTTACTCGTTATATTATACTTCCTATGGAACTCCATAATTGCATTTTCAAAACCTTGTTTATAATATTCTAATTCCTCATGATCAATTTCAGTTTGTGAAAGAAGGAAAATATCATGCTCTTCTTGAGTGAGAAATACAGAGTCATTATCATTTATTCCCATCAAATTGATCTGAACATCATCAAGGTATTCAACTATTCCTTCCCCTTCATCAACATAATTTTCTTGAAAAGGAGGTTTGATCTGTTGATCTAGACCTCTTTGTTCTCTTTGTTCTCTTTGTCTTATTTGGGTTTGGTTTCTCCTAAAATTAGGATTTTTTATTTGGGGGCCAAGTTGATTTTCTCTAGGAGGAGTCCTATCAACAATGTTTAACCTGTCCATCATCCTTTCCATGTTTCTAACTAAAGATTCTATTTTTTCATCAACAGAAGAGGTAGATGGTTCTTCTTTTATAGTTACTCTCCTCTATGTTCTAAATCTATCTGTCTTGGCTAACAAATTGGCCTCTACATGCACAACATCTATCTGCATCTCTTCCAAGGTTGCAGGGTTTATTTATCTCAATTGATAAGACATGGCAGCATCAAAACCATCATGGAATTTAATCAAAGCTAAAACTTGAGGGGGTTTAATGTTTGTTGGAATTGCATTGTAATTATTGTTAAATCTAGTGCAATAATCATGCACAGTTTCCCCAAGAACTCTTTTAATATTCTCATATTCAGATAAAATATGAAGTGGATTTTTCTTAACTTCCCATCTATTGAGGAATGATTGGTTAAAAGCAGTAATGTCATTTAGACTAGCAACTGGTAAGGCTTTGAACCATTTCTTGACTTCTCCATTTAAGCTTTGGAAAAATAATATAATTTTCACATCTTCCTCATCTACTTCTTGCATGTCAAAAAAGTCATTCATCTTATCAACATGTTGTTGTGCATTCATGGTTCCAGCACCATCAAACTGAGGAATCCTATTTTGATATTCTTGGGGAATATTATGTAAAGAGCAACCAAAATGAGAGGAGCATATCTTTCTACCATGATTGGTATATGAGGATGGATAGTAGATGAACTTGTGGAAGGTGTAGATGCAAGAACTCCTATAATAGGCTGTATCATTGTCTATGAAGTTATTGGAGAAGTAGTGGAAACTGTAGAAGAAGAAGGACTGGTAGATGTGGGATGAATCAATTGAGAACCAATAGATGTTGCAGAAATGGTCAGGGCAAAAAGTTCAACAGATTGTTGAATATAGGCTTCATGTAAAGCTTGATCAAATTATGATGCTAGATCTTGTAACTTTTCAAAATTTTGGAGGATTTTTTGATCAAGATTTGATTCAAGAGATTGTCTTTCAGATGTATCAGGTTGTAGAATAGCTTGATTTAATTTTGTTTCATCCACAAAACTCTCAKACTTAGTTGTGAATAGACTATGCTCAAATGGTAGATCAAACTGAATATCCTGGATTGTGACAAATTTCTCTGGGAGAGAGGTTGCCCTAGGAGGGGGACTACTACTCCCTTTACTTTATTCTAAACTTCTTTTCCTAATCAAATTTTCAGGGTCATCTACAACTTTTACAGGTTTTGGATTGGGATGAGATCTGGTGTAAATTATTTTTGGAGCCAGAACTAAAACTTTAAACACACTACTTAATTATTTAGAAAGTGTACAACCTATGAACATTTATTTCTAAATATTTGAATCCTTGATTTTCCAGAAATAAAGTTTTTGTACTAGGGAAAAGAGTATGTAGAAGTTGAAAATGTGTTCTTCCCCAATATGGTCTTCACTATGTTATCACTCTATAATTTCTAGAGGTTGTAGAAGAAAGGACATAGGTAACCACAAAACCACTTTGGAAGATGGGATCTAGCCCTGCTAGCTTCAGAGAGGGATCTCTTTGTAAGATTTAGATTTTTTTAGATTAAAATATTAGGCTAGATATGATAGTTCAGGATTTGTTTGTTTGTTTTGAATTGTTTGGCTGATTGAATGCTTAAATTACCATTGGGCTATGGGGTTTGTCTCTTAAAATAGGGATTAGTTTCAAATTTTTATAAGGTTTCTTCACAGGGAAAGGTAGTTAAATTGTTTGGATCTGGTAAATTTGGATGAAGTGAATAAGAAAAAGTGAGAAGAATTCCATCAAGTAAAAAGAGAAATTAAGATTTCGTTTTACTTAATTTCAGTTGAATACATAAAAATTATTCAAATCCAAAAACAAAGTATATTAAAACAAGTTTTGTTCGTAAACCTTCTTTTGAATAATTAGGATTATAAACACATAAGAATGATAACGGAGAAAGGAAAACATAAACGTAGATAGATGCACTTCACCAACAATTTGACACGAGAATCCTGTGAAAGAGCCCTTTATTATTATTGATCCATCCGCTTGAATAATACAAAATAGCTTTCTTGGATGCAAAAATCAACCTTGAATACTTCAAAATGAGAAGTATTTATACATTTATTTACAAAATATCTTATCATAATTGATCAGGATATATTTTAGGAATATCTAAACTAACTATATCTCTAGTTACAAAAATATAGGAATGTTTCAGATCTGTTCGGATTTCTGGCGCTGATTTTGTGGAAACTGTTGATGATATGTCCCTTTGACTTCTTCTTAGTTGTTGGTCCTTGCTACTGAAAAGTAGAACCCATCTTTACTCAAGTAACTCACACAATTTGTCCCACCTTTTTTTACATGGGATTGACATTTTGATTAATTTCCTGTAAATTTCATCCACCTCTGTGTATTTTTCCAAAGTGGGTTTGGTGATGAAAATGTGTTTGATCCCATGTTGAATGTTCAAATCAAACTGTAGTGTTTCCAGGAATGTTTTCCCAATGATGCTTCCTTTTATTCCTGCAAATTTTTAATTATCTTTTTCCATTGTCTTTAATTTCTGGTTATAATCAGGCAAGGTGGTTAACTTGTCATTTAACACTAATAAACCATGTAGTCATTTCTTGTTTAGCACCCCTCAAAATTGTTGAAGAACCTCTACACACCAATTTCTATAACCTAACATTTTTCTTCCAATTACAACATGAGGCCTTTCTTAGTTAGAACCTTTTTTTTATTTCCAGGATAGTTTCAGTTTTGTCTTCTATCTCTAGCTCCTCTAACTCCTGTTTGTTTTTAGAATTTAGAAACCTGATGAGATCTGTGGCTTCCATTGGTTTTTCTCCCAATTCTTCCTTAATTATTTCAATAACTCCTCTAGCTTTCTGAATTAACTCATGTTGCTCAAAGATAATATGTATAGAAGGCCACATCTCTTTCATGGATTTATTGATGTCTATCCATATATTTTTCGTAGCTTGGGCTAAGGTATTAGCCATGGCTGTTATTTTCCTAACTATTGTAGTCGTTAGCTGAGCCTCTGAGATTTATGTATTTCGACCTGATGACAAGTCTCGATCCTTGCTTTCTTTTTTTGTAATGACTTTACTTCTTCTTGTAATTTTTTGATTTCTACTCCTTGTATGGACATGTCCTCCATATATGTCACCAATTTATCTAAGGCATCTAAAGTTTGTTCTAGGGTTGATGTTGATGTAGAAACTTTTGTTGTTCTTATCCTTGTTAGAAGCATTGCATCTAGTGGAACTATGGCCAACTATGCATTTTTCTCTTTTTCCTTGATCAACTTATCCATCTATGCTTCCATTTCCCTAATCTGTGCATTTTGCTCCATAATCAATTTGAGCATTTCTTCTTTTTGTCTCTTTGTATCATCCAATTCTTTAGTATGTGAATCCTATGTTGCTGGTAGTTTCAATGGTTTCTCGAGTGATGTTATGTCAACATTCTTCTTCTTAATTAACTCTTCTACTGCTTTGACATTAGTTGGGTCATATCCAATATTGAGTACTAATTCCTCTAATGATTTTATATTATTATCCTTGGCCGGAGAAGAGATCTTTTCAATCTTCAATTGAGACTGGATATTAGTCAGTGATACCTGTAATTTGGAAGTTGTCATTGTAGTGTTTGTTAGGGTTGAAAATATCATCTCCTTTGTTTGTCTATGCATATCCATCTAATAAATAGGATGGGCATCCTCTATATAAAATTCCAATGAAGTCTTCTTGTAATCAACTGTTGTCTTTGGATATGGACCTATGCCTATAAGAATTCCATTTGCATTCTTCCCTTCTCTGTGTCAAAAGTTGACAAAATTTTGTGCTGAGCAATAGAAGTTTGTTTCCAAAATTGAGTATAAGTACTGCTTATGACAAGTTCATTTTTTTGCTTAATTTCCTTGTACTTGTCAAAAATATTTGACTCCTTTTCTCCATGAATTGATTCATATGTTAGAGTTGTGTCTGGATTTCTTTGTGAAGCTGATGATGATGGAGATCCTGTAAACAAACTGGCTAATTGTGTTGAAGAGTGTGGTCCTCCCAAGACTATTGTAGAATGCATTTCTCCCTCTTTAAGAAAACCTGTTGTAGGAATGGTTTTATTATCCTTCCTATGTATTTGAAAATCATCTGCTGAGACCTATGTGACTGAAGGAGACTCTTCATTCCTTGATATTTTCTCTAATTGTTTATGAGGTGTGATGGTCTGTGAAGTGGTCATAGAAAAAATCTATTCTTATGATACTTGCAAGGTGTTCTCTTCCCACTCAGCCTGGTTCATGTATTTTTCAATCTCTGGCCTTTGTGTATACACATAGGGAGTGGTCTTCTTTTTGGTCCCCATCTCAGAAATAATGCCAAATGGGTCATATGACCAAGTAAAGCTTAGAGGAAACTTCCTTTGTTTTAAGAGGATGTCTACTTCTTCACCTGTCGCTCTGTTGTTGCAAATAAATAGTCCTATCTAAGTTTTAATTCTGAACTGAGATTTCTTCTTGGCTGCTAGAAAGTGGATTTCATCTGAATTTATCATCTGTCTTATGTACTCTAATGTAAAAATCCTCATTGGGAGGTATTTAGGCAACCTGTATGGGGGAAAATCACATCCATACACCCTTATTTATGTATAATTCTGGTATAAATACCAGTCACCTGTCTTGGCCTACTCAGTTAGATGTAAACCATTTGAATTTCTTCACTAACCCTAGGTTCTGTACTGCTACTCAATAAACAAGTAGTTGGATAAATAAAATGATCAATAAAATCTTTGAAACTATACTCCGCTAAGTTGTTTCTCACCAATGAAGTCCAAAAGATGACTGACTGTGAGATTCCTTGTTCATTTAGCCTCTGGAGTGCGAAAGGGAACCTGTCTGCTTGATAGAATATGAACATATAAACCAAAATTGAAGAATACTTGAACATCCCTTCAGTTTGAAACTTAAGAAATTATTCATGAATATTGTCAGCCAAGAATTGACTGAAATTGAACTTCATAGAAACCTTTTCTTCTGTAGAGAAAATGGACAGAAAACCTAAAATAGGTTCATCTACCCATTCACCAGAATAATATCCTAAAATACATGAGAGCATGGAGATAATCTGATTATCTTGGAAAATAGAAGAGGGGTATGGTGGATTTTTATTAGGAAATTGGGCATCTTCAAGGAGGAAAATTTCAAAAATTTGGGCTCTCTGGGAAAAGGTCAATTTATGATACAATTCATTTAGGGCTTCGACATAGAAAGGGGTGGTGGAGTTATTTTGAGGGATCTACAACATTTGGTTAATGGTCTCAGGAGTAATTGTAAACATAATTTCACCAGTGTGAGATGCAATGACTCTTTGACTTGGCAGATAACTATCTTGGCATTTAAGGATGAATTTAGGGAAAGGGTAGGTTTGGGAAAACATGTAGAGGGGTAGATTGGATTCCCAAAGTCCAATTTCGTCACTCTAGTCAAGGAAATTATCTTTCATCCAACATTGTAATTCGAATAAATCGAAATCACACTTAGGCTCTACAACTTTATAATCTCTGTCTGCTAGAGGAATTTGGTCAAGGTCAATTAGAGGGGGAACCATTGGATTTTCAGAGGTGTCAACATAATTTCCTTTGGGAGACATAATTGAAAAACTAATAGTAGGTTAGCAATGTTGTAATTACCGTGAAAATAACTCACCAGTTGAAGGTAAGTGATGGTGGTGGTAGTCTGACAACAAGCTTTGCACGATCTTCATGGGTTCTCAGTCAACAAATAGTGTAAATGGGGGCAAAAGGGGGTTTTTGTATGTGCAGGGATATCCATTAGGGCACGAGACTGTTATAGGAAAACTAACGGTCACGAGGGAAGGGGTTAATTGGATAACAGATAAGAAGTGTGGGGACAGGTGTCGTGTAGGGAGAGGGGGATTAATGGCAGGAAGGTGAGTGGTATCAAGGGTGAATTAGGTGGATTTCAGGGTGGGGTAGGATGTGTGTGGTAATCGAATGGGGGAGAGTGTGAAAGGATGAGGGAGTGACATGCACGGTGGGGCCGGAGTGGGGAAAAAAAACTTTTCAGACCCTCTTTCCGTCGATAAAGGTAGGTAGGTCGGGGGGGAATGAAGGTTGTCGATTGGGAGGGGGAACGATGTCACCAGGGAATATTTGCGTGGAATTTATCCGCTACAAGACAAACTGTCTTGTCAATTTTCCAACTTTGGTTAAAATATATGCGTCATAAAGAAAAATATTTTCTTTTTGAAACCTTTACATTATCATTTATTTTTCTTATACTAATCTAACTTATTTCATCAACTTGGGGTGCATTTTAATGTGCAGACCCTATTTAATTTTCTCTAAAGGGAAAATTTATCTATCCTATATTCTATCCTATGCATCTAACTAATTAATCCAACTTAAACAATTGGATTAATTTCTTCCTCTACCTAACTATTTTAGCCAATATTAAACAATTTGGCTAAAATTATTCTCTAACCTAACAACATAAATTGAAAATTGTTTGATCATAAACAATATGATTCAAATTTTCTTTTCTTTTCATAGGGTTTTCTTGTTTTTATTTTTTATATTTTTATTTTAATTTCTCTTTTTTTCTTGTCTTTCCTTTTCTTTATTTTTTATCTTTATCTTTTTCTTTTGGAAATCGTTCGCAGAATGTAATATTTTTTACAATATATAATCATTGAAAGAAAAATATTCAATCACCATTTGATACTATGAACTATAGGACTCTAACAACTTGATAATGAGGGAGAAAGGTTAGGATGGTATGGAAAGTGGAAGAATAAGGGAAGAGATGAATGAAGGATAAAGGAATAATGGGGGAATGAATGAAAGGATGAGGGTGGAGGATGTAAGGTGTAGGATTGGATATATCATGGGCATGGGTTGGGATAATTATTTCAACCTTTGTGTCCACACAATATGAAAGGAAAATTTAGAATAAGGAGGGAATGGAATGATGGAAAATGAGGATAACAAATCTAGTAGAGGGAAAAAACAACATGGAGGGTGGAGTGAAGTGTAAAGAATCAAGTGACATGTGGCATAAGATGGAAGGTAGTGAAAACATTGAAGTGAGTACGACTCTTGATTCAAGAAGTATGAACAAAAAATGAACACTCAAGTCAAATGTGGAAGGGAAGGGGAACATGAACTACCCTTAAAAAAGATCATATTTAAGAATATATTTTTAATTTAAATAAGATATTCATTAAAAATACTTTTTGAGAGAGGATTCCTATAAATATAATTTCATCCTTTAGTTTTAGAGGGTTAGGAAAAGGGCTCAACAAGCTTAGAAAAGAGTCTATAAATTTTTGATGAGATCAAAACAAGGTGAGTGTTTTTTTGGGTTTCACAAAGAACCTTGCAAACATTACCCTTGACTTCTCAAAAGTTGGAATGGAGTTACCATGATCCCTTAAGCTAATTGGAGACCTTGACTTCAAGCACCAAATTGGCACATCATTTGGGTGAATTGAACAAGATGATTTCTGGGTATGGTAGGCCACATCATAAAATCTCTAATGGCCATCCACCTTTTTACAAAAAAGATTGAAATTGGAAAAATTCAAGGGAGGAATGACATCCTAGATTTTAGGTGCAATAAGAAAAGATTAACATTGAGGGGCTTCAATGGTCCAACATATGAGATATTATTTTCGGGATTATATACGTAGAGTAAGTCATTACTCTATGATCCATGTCCATGAGTATTAGTCACAACCAACCAATTTCTCATGATTTTTAATAGTCCACTTAGCACTCATTGCATTGGGTGATGCTCACAAGGGTGAATAAGTGGGATTGAAACTAGTGAAATGAATCTCATAGCATTAATCATTACTTCTAGGGCTTGCACCATCATGACTTCTCAGGAGGTCACCCTTCCCAAGACTCCTCTCATTCAAGCATGCTTAATTGTGGAGTTTTCCCCACAATCAAGACCACATAGCTTGCTACCCCATTCAACAAACCTTATCCATTATTTTTCCTTATGAATTATTCAATTAGATATCCCTTCACTCTTTGTATTTATTCCTTGATGGGCTTCCATAGTCCAACATATGAGATATTATTTTTTGGATTATTTGTGTAGAGTAAGTCATTAAAATATGACCCATGTCCACGAGTATTAGTCACATCTAACCAATTTATCATGACTTTGAATAGTCCACCCAACAGTCATTGCATTGGGTGATGCTCATAGGGGTAAAAATAATGGAACAAAATCAAAATACCCTAATAGTAGTAAAAACAAGTTATGTCAACATGTTAATGGAATGAAAAATAAAAATAAGGGAACAAACTCAAAATCCCCAACTGGTAATAAAAATAATCTAGACAACTTGAAAGATGGATTGAAGTAATATGTTTCATGGGGACTAATACTTTTAAACCTCCAAAAATTCATCAAATTTTAAGCTAAGGTTGATATCAATCCTTATGATGGCCAAATTGACCTTGAAAAATTGAATAGTTTCCTAAGGCATCTTGAAGTATATGAAAGTTTATTTCTCCCAATTAAATATGGAAGGATATGACCCGATTATATGGTGGGGAAATATATGTCAAGAAAGACATCTTACCAAGAATAAGTAAGTGGTTGAATATGAAGAGTTCAATACTCGTTAAAATTTAATTATGTCCTTGAGTTATGAATAAGAGAAAGATTTCAAGTGTAATTACTTGATAAAATGACAAGGATATGGAGTTAAAGAATATAAAATCAAGTTTCTAAATATATGTATTCAATTGGGTATCGACCAATATTTTAGGAAGGTGATGAGTAAGTATACTAGTGGGTTGCATAACCATAACAATGGGGAAGTTTTCTTATTCAAGGTTAAGGATCATAATGAGGATTGCATGAAGTCCATGTATATAGAAGCTAATAGTGGTAAGAATCATGTGGATGCATCTAACATCTAAGACCTCAAAAAGAAGGGGAGAAAACAATAAGGCAAGGGTAAATTTTCCAATACCACATAGTAGAAGGGGTTGAAATGTGATCACTATTAGAATAATGTTCATGATAAAAACAAATACTAGGAATTGCACTACAAACTCAATTCAAAGAACAATATCAGAAAAATGTTCTTAAAATTCTAGTCCAAGAAAGTGGAAGGGAAAGAGATTGAAAGGCTATTTGATGTTGATGATAAAGTTTCAATGTTGGTTTCATTGAAAGTTAGCAGTGGTGCCAAAGGTAATGTTATTTACTATCCATATATTGTTTAAAAGAACAATATTATTATTGCTACTAATAACAAATCACTAAAAGCCATGAGGGAGAAGTTGTTCCATGTGAAGATGTAAATTAAGAAGGATATTGTAAAAAAATATTTGATTTGTGTAGAAAAAAAAACAGATTTCTAAATCATTGATTCAACAAATGGGATTGAATAGCATGACACGGCTAAAAAAATATCTATTGGGATGGTTGTAGAAGGATGAGAGGCATCAAGTCACTTGTTAATGCAAGTTCAAGTTCTATATTTTAGGTCAGTTCATTGATGAGTTGGAGTGTGATGTTGTTCCTTTGGATGTTTGTTAGGTTCTAATTGGTAGACCATGTATATGGGATAGAGATGATATTTCCATAAGAGGATCCAACACGTGGATATTACTGAAGGAGGATAAACAATACCTGATTAACAAATACAAGGGAAATAAGACTAGCTCTTTTATTCCTGCTAATTAGGAAAAGAGGTTTATCAATATAAACATAAATTTTGTGATGTTGAGGATGATTTTGTAGAGAAAATATATTTCAAAGCTAATATAAGAAAAAAATAATGATTTAAATCAACTTTTGAGAAAGTGTGAATAATGTTTTTCATAATGAAACAAGTTTCCTCATATGAGGTCAATTCAACATGCGATACAACCATTGCTAGACTCCATATTTTCCTAATCTTGGTTTATATTGAACCTATATGATGGAAAGTGAGGAGATAAATAAGTGTATATAAGAGTTTTTATACCAAGGGATAGCTAAACCTAGTGTGTCACCATGTTGTTGGACACACCTACCACACTTAGAGGGGGGGTGAATGAGTGTGGGGATTTTTCCCCAAAACTTCCCTCTTACACAAAAACTCCTTAGTTAACATTAAACATTTTATCATTACTCATTGCTTTCATTTATAATCATTTATATGTGCATACATATCAGCAACATATCATCAACAAATCATCTCCACAAGGAACACAAAGAACACAAGATGTATGTACAATTTTTCTTTTTATTATGGACTTCAATCCCGGGGTTTTTCAGCAACAAATGAATAGAGTACAACTCTACAAGAGAACCAGCTCTATATGCAAGACTCATCTTACATTCTCAGCACCAACTGAGATGAGGCAACAATCCTCAATAGATATCAATCTGTACCATAAACAAGAGCATCAACCATGCACCAACCTGTAATCAACTTGTACCATAAACAAGTTCATCCAACCATGTACCAAGTATATACAAATCATGTGTTAAATACTCATAAACAATGACTCATCGATATGTACCAACATCATCAACTATACACCTCATGTATGTGCTAACTCATCAATTTCTTGTCTCAACCATGACTAGTTTTGGATTAGTCAACAACCCTAACTTGAAATAATCATAACTTTGTACCTGTAATGAATAAATACCTGAAGCTGATACACAATGTTCTTCAGTGTGTTTTATGTAATTCCTCCAGGTGGAACTACTTGTAACCTCACATAAAATGATTTATAGCAAAAATGGCATACCTTACTGAATTCTAGCTTATTCTAGAGAGTGACCTTGTAGAGCTTTCCCCACACATAATATTTTTTGAATCAATCTAAAACTGTCACAAAGAATACGACAGACTGTAATATAACCAACACAATTTTTCTCACTGAATTTGGATCTGTTATGAATAATTTATGACATTTTTACCCGAAACACCTGTTTTAGACTAGTTTCAGGACTAGCCACAAACCTTATTTTCCACGAAGTGTATCTCCAAAAATACAACGACCCACAAGATGAATTGTTTAACACATATACTTGGATATGTTTCCTCAGTGGAATATCAATCCCATGGTTTGAATCATTATAGAAAAAAAGTTATTGTGAAAATGGTGAGATGACCTGTAAATAACATACCTTAGAAAGCATCATGAAAATAATTTATCCTCCCTTCAATTCTGGCCATCTTTTCTTCACCTTCCTTTTGTAATTAATCTTATATATCCTTGGTTACCTCATTCACCTATATATATATATTCAATATTCTCAAGCGTTCCACACAAAAAATGCTCAAGAAGCTCTCACAAGAAACTCTCCATCAATACTCCAAAATATATTCTCACAAGAAGCTCCCCATTGATCCACAAAAAGGATGATCTACAAGAGACCATTGATATATTATTTATACTTTCATCCTCTAGGTCACTTAACCCAATTTTAGTTCACTTAACCCATTTCTAGGTCACTTAACCTATTTTCCTTATTTTAAGGTTAACCACTTTCCATAAATAGAAAGTTCCCCAATACTTTGTCACCTTACTTTATCATTTCTTGCTTTTGTCACTTCTCTTGATTATTTAAATAATCCACCTTGACTTTTTCACCTTACTTTATCATTTAAATAATGATTTTTATTTTTTTTAGGTCACGTAACCTATTTTCCTTATTTTTAGGGTTAACCACTTTCCATAAATATTCCTTCTTGATTTTGTCACCTTACTTTATCATTTCTTGATTTTTTCACTTATCTTTATTATTTAAATAATCCACCTTGACTTTGCCACTTTAATTTATCATTTAAATAATGATTTCTTCTTTTAGGTAACTTTGACTTCTTTGACCTTGGGGGCTTCAAGCCTTCATGTGGGGTCATTCATCTTTGTAAGGCCATAACTCTCAAACCATGAGGAGTTATGTGACATTCCACAGACCACCGGAAATGGCATGACAAGCACTATCCATCTAGAATAGTTTCACCAATAATTTCCTTGATCTTCATCTCGTTATTCCACATACAAGCATGGGTCCTCCAACCATTCTTCTAGGATAACTCAATCTGCAAAGCGTCTTCCCATGAGGGCTTTCACCAGAAGGGGAACACTTTGGAGTTCATCCATTTGTGCACCTTATCAATCATGATAAGACAATAATTAGAGCATGGGTCCTCCAACCATTCTTCTAGGATAACTCAATCCGTAAAGCGTCTTCCCATGAGGGATTTCACAATAAGGGGACCACTTTGGAGTTCATCCATTTGTGCACCTTATAAATCATGATAAGTCATTCATGAGTCATCTATACATTTTTCCAACAATGCATCATATACCATTGAAACCACATCGATCCATCTTCATCATGTATCAATGACAACTCATTGATCCATCTTCATCATATCGATGACAACTCATTGATCCATCTTCATCTATGTATTCTCATCAAGGAAAATACATATTATATTACACCAATCATCAATCAATCAATCCTTTGACATCAATCGATCACTTGACATCAATCAATCAAACCATTGGCATCAATAACAACATGATCCAACAATCTCCCACTTTGGCATTGATGGAAATACCAACATTGATGTCAACACCAATTACCAATTATTGATGTCAACATGTAGATAAGGCATGCTCTACATCAATATTCAATGTGAATATCTCTACCCATCAATAAACATCAATCACATCAATGTGATTAACTCTCCCTCTTTGACATCAATGGCAAATGGCCATTCTCATCTTGGGGTTGCTCCTCTTGTTTGAACTCTCCTTGGGGCTGCTCCCCCTGTCTGAATGCCTTTGATCTTCCTGTAGTGTACCTTTTGCTAAACCCAGGTCTTATAACTCACAATATAACAATTGGTATACACTTACATTTGATTACATAACACATATGGTCCAGATATATATACACCACATGCATTTAACAATTAAACACACTCAACACAGAGAATTCATATGAATTATTGCCATAATTAACAATCACTTGCACTTCATACTAATTCATATAAACAACGAAAAACATGATAATATATAGAACACAGTCATGCCAAAATGTGATAAGAACATAGTTAAACACTTATCTTGTAACAGTGGTGAAATCCACCAACCAAGCGCAGGCCTTCCACGAACCTCCCAGCCTTAGACCACACTGTTCATCAGCTCAACAGTGGGTCACCCCTGAGCTGGGACCGAGTTCCACCCCAAGGGAAGGAATCCTAACTAGGCTGAGGTTATAGGGGAAACCACACTTAGAATCTGGAAGGATTCTTCCCAGGATTCCATCTTACGCCCACTACTCCCAGTCTCTCATTCCCCACATGTCTGTTCCGCCTGGGAGTATCCACCTTCACAAAAAAAGTCCATCGGTGCTAAGCTCCCTCTCTGGGCCTTGGCAACAGGCCAGGTCAGGAAGTCTCAGAGACTGAAGCTAGTGCTGGACACTCTCTGGAAGAAACCTCTTCCAACAACATCCACCTCCCTCCCCCTAGAGAGAGATCCCACACAGGCTCAATTACCACCTGCACTGGACAACACTTCACGTGCAGTTCATTTCTTCCTGACCACACATTCACCTGGGAATACAGACTCAGACCTCTCAAAACAAGATCAGCAATCGCAACTAGATCTCATGGTGATGATTTTCAGAATTGCTTCAGAAACAATTTCCCGCAGGGAACTCCCAGACTCCCTCCCCTGGCCGAATGGTTGTTTCTCCTCCCCCCTACCCAGGATAGACTCACCCTCTGGTGTCGATAATACGTGACAGACAATCCATGCAAGGTCACACAGGTTCGGATGGTTTCGACTGGGGATGTACCTATTCCGCCCGATAAAATACAGATACACGCCTTTTCGGTTCAGAGGGTGTACGAGGGATTTTCTGCAAAAGTCAGACCCCTTCCTTTCTGGAAGTCCGTGAGTCCCACGGAGCAGGAAACCCCCAACATGGCTCATCTCATCCTTTTATTGCATGGTCAGGGTTGACACTTGTCACCCATGCGACTACACGTGTCCCTGCAACGTGCATGCCTCCCACCATATGGAAATCACATGTCCTTCCAAAAAGGACTTAGGTTAAAACATATAATGCACACCTCTTTTGGAATAATATTAAAACATTATTTCCAAGGCTTAAGCCCCCTAGGCTCAACACTTAACCCCTTTTTCCACCTTCATCCTCGTAACTCCTTCCCCATTCTGTGGATGCTCAGTCCCCCTTCACTCATTCATCGTGGTCGGCCTGCACATGGAGGTGTTTATATTTTATTAATCATTATTCATACCTACAAGTACATCAGCAGGCTCCTGGCCCGACAGACACATAAGCCTACCATATTATACAAAACTCGGCTCACCAGCCTATAAAACATAATTAAAATTTATTTTAAAACATGTTTTACAATGGGTTTCAGCCTCGGGGACACTACAATCCCCCTCCCCTTATTTTTTCACTGTCCTCAATGCAGCTTTACACAACATCTACATGCCTTTCAAAATTTTCAAAAAGATGCGGGTATTCTTCCCGCATGACCTCTTCATGCTCCCATGTCGCGTCCTTAGGACCGTACTAGGTCCACTGGACCTTTACAAGTTCTATAGCTCGATTCCGCAGTTGTTTTCTTTTCTTGTCCAATATGCGCACAGGATGCACTTGCAGGACACCTTCTGGTTCCACCTGGATCACAGTCCAATCGATAACATGATTAGCATCAGGCACATATTTCTTAAGCAGTGAAACATGAAACACATTATGTACAGTCATAGATGCAGGTAATGCAAGCATGTATGCAACTGGCCCAATCCTTTCCAGGATCTCAAATGGCCCACAAAATCTTGCTGCGAACTTGGCACAACTTCCCAATTTCAAGGAACTCCTGTTAGTTTTCACTTTTAGGAAAACATGGTCACCCACTTTGAATTCTCTATGGTTTCTGTTACTATTAGCGTAACTTTTCTGCCTGTCCTGGGCAGCTTTCAGATTCTGTTTGATTTTTATCATTTGGTCTTCTATCTCTTTAAGTAGTTCAGGTCCAACTACTGTTCTGTCAGCTGGATTATCCCAGCTCACTGGAGTGTTGCACTTTCTTCCATAAAGTGCTTCGAATGGGCTCATCTTCAGAGATGTATGATACC
>JZKD02S1752199.1:984456-999819 GCA_000966675.3 Picea glauca | reverse complement strand
CTTACTGGTAGTGACTCAAAACTTTTAAACCATGTGAAAACCATCCTTAAGAAGAAATTTGAAATGACAGACTTAGGCTTTTTGCACTATTTCCTTGGCCTCCAAGTTTTGCAAATCAATGAAGGAATTTTTTTTTCCCAGTCTAAGTATGCTTGTGACCTTCTTCGTCACTTTCACATGGACGATTGTAAACCAACCCCTTCTCCCTTCTAGTCTGGAGTCAATCTTTCTTCCACCTATACTTCTCCTAAAATTGATGCCACCCTATATCATCAGTTAGTTGGTAGCCTCTTATACTTGACTCATACCCATTCTGATCTTTCCTTTGTTGTTGGTATTGTTGCTCGATATATGCAAACACCCCATGAAAGCCATTGGAAAGCAACTAAAATGATACTTCTTTATGTTCATGGTACAGTTCAGTTTGGGATACATTATAGTTCAGGAGGGACTCCCTTATTGGTTGGTTTCACTAATTCATATTGCGTCGGCAACCCTGATGATCGGAAATCTACTGCAGGTTATGTTTTCAGCCTTGGTTCAGGACCTGTCACTTGGGCCTGTAAGAAACAACAAGATATTGCACTTTCTTCAGTAGAAGAAGAGTACTGAGCAATGGTAGATGCAAGTCAGGAAGCCTTGTGGATTTGACAGATCCTTTTAGAGTTTGGATTCCAGCACCCACATCTGACCAGCCTTTGGTGTGACAATCAGAGTGCCATCAAGCTCGCCAAATACCTAGTTCAACATCAACGTAGAAAACTCATCGAGCTACACATGAACTTCATCAGAAATCTCATTCATGATCAAGTTATTGAAGTGCTCTTTTTCCCTACAAAATATCAAGTTGCAGACATTTTCACAAAGTCTCTTACAGAAGCGAAGTTTTCCAAACTTTGATCKATGTTAGGAGTTCAGGAAGTTGTCATTAAGGGGGGATAGGATATAATGCCTCCTTCCTTCTCCTATTATGTCACTATTTTAAATCCTTCAATCCTATCCCAAGTTGTTCTTAAGGGGGGATGTTAGGATATTTAGACACTTACGAGTTAGTAAGATCTACTTGGTCTATTATGTCGTTAGGTAAAGTGTGTTTTATAATGTGTTTCTTTAGTATGAATTAGTATGCATTTTTAGTTAGGAAATCTGACGGTCACGATATGTTCCCGACATATTGTGATCCGACGGTTCATACTATCCTCGATCTTAACGACCATTGATTTGTGGCTTAACACTTGATTGGTCCATGATATCTATTTAAAGAGCATGGAGGGTTATTTGCTGATGATCGATTGTGAGAAACTCTCTTGTATAATATCTCTGTAATCTTTTTATTTGCATTAATAAACTGCTCCAAGTGGCCACATTGACTGGGGCCATGGATGTTTCCCCGTAGGGGTTTTACCACATGAAAACATTGGTGTGTTGATCTTTGATCTGGTTATGTGAGTGGTTACTAAAGGTGTTCACCCTCTGTTGGAATACCTGTGTTGTTTAACATTCCTCAACTAAAGCATTGGTTTCTCTGGTTCTTTCTCCATTGGAGCCTCTTCATTCCTAGATGTATTTCTGACTTCCATGAAGATCACATCTTAAATATAATTTTTTTTCCTCATCAGCGGATCCCATAGCTTATATCATTTCATTCCATCCTTGTAACCAATGAAAATACACTTGATTTCCTTATTGTCCAACTCGTTCCTCTTTTCCTTGGGAAAATGCATAAATGCATCACAACCAAAAACTCTAAGATGTGAAGGAGAAGGATTATTGCCAAACCATACCTCATGTGAAGTCATGTCGACTAGCACCGATCACTAGTACAATGGGCCCATTTTTTGATGATTTATTGATGCATGTTCGTTGTGACAACGCCATAAGTACGACAAAGGAAACAACCATTTTTTCCTTGCATCACCTTCATCGCAATTATGAAATTCAATCATTCATCAAAATAAAGATGAGAACATATGTCGTAAGAGAGACTAATGTTCCCCAATCATTTCATTTCAAATCCATCATGTTGTCATTGCTAGTACATCAGATGATTGATGCCTTTCCGTCGTAAGAGAGACCAATTATTAACAAATGTTTCCTAGTATTTTGTCATGACTAAATGATGTGGTCATCGCTATCACGTCAAACGATTGACACCATTCCATCGTAAGAGAGACCAATTGTCCGCAAATGTTTCTTGGTATTTCATCACAACTACAACACATGGTCATCTCTAGGACATCGATATAGCGTCGAAAATATGACAAACCCTTGGCGTATCTTCCACAAAATATCAACATGGTTTCGTTGAAAGAGTGACATTATACCGACAAATATGTTGCATTTCTAATGTTTTTTAGGTGTGGAGGGAAAAGATAATGTAGTCAAACCATCGACGAACTAGGTCATTGATGGTCCAACGAAGGGCTAAAATTTATAAAAATATAAATATTGGTTCTTCTGATGTATTGGTTCCTTTCTCATAAGGGACTTTGTGATCCAACTCTTGATCCAGTAGATCAGTAAGGAAGTTGTATCACATGTGGATAACATGTTGTCAATTTCCCTAGTCAATGTGGACACATTGAACTTGTATTACCAATGTAAAATGACCCAATGGTCTTTAATTCCACTAAGAATATCATGAAATGCATGCACATTTTCTATCATCACTTTAATCATGAAAGGGAGCAGATTAAAATATAGACTGAAGAGCTCGAGCTCATTATGAATGCAGATATCATTGGTTCTAAAATCCCAGGATCAGATTTAGTGGATGATGAATTTCTATCAAAAGAGAAGAGGGAGGAACATCCAATTGATTACCAAGCTTCTTATACTAAGAGAAGAGGGAGGAACATCCATCTGATAGCAGTTCATCCCTCTTCTGTAGTTTGGGAAGTTTATAAGAATAAAAGATGCTACTATCTAAGGTAATATTGTTGGGCATGTGACAATGATATGAAGTGTCGATGATTGGAAAATTGAATCATTAGAGTGGATTGATGATTTGTTGGATTACAAACCCTAGGTTGGAAAGTGGTTACTTCCATTAAGTGTTGCACCACTTGTCTTTGGAAAACATGTTCCTATTCCCAAGAAGGAGGATTGATTCATCTTCCCAATGAAGATAGATCCATAGAGGAAACCAAGAATTATGTGGGATGGACATGTGTTATTTGTTCCAAGAAGGTATCTTTGAGAAACCATCAACCTACCATTAAATCCATCATCCTTGGATAGAGAAGGGAGTTGCCACCATTTTGCAAAAGGAGGTTCCATGATTTTGTGAAAGGGAAAACATATTCTCCTGGAATTTTGCTAGCCAAATTGTAGAGGCATTTGAAAAAGGGGCCATTTGCATTGCACAAAGAACATGCCAAAATCCTAGTAAAGGAAATGGCTTGGGTTTCTAGAAGCTTGGAAAGAATTCCTAAGAAGTAGATTGAAGGAAGTTCCTTTCCTGTGGCTTTGAGAGCCTTGAATAGAATCAAGCAGAGTGCTAGTTGAGATTGTTGTGTAATCTAATTTTACCAAGATTATTTGGAACAAATAAAGCCTCCTCTTTGATGTTAGTTCACATCTTAGTTTATTTCGCACATTAGGCAAGGAATTTCACACATTAGCCGAGAAATTTTTGTCCTCCAATAGCTTACATCTTCTTTATGGATTTATTTATATAAAAAGCATCTACGCATAATATAACAAATCAAATCATAGGTTTCAACAACAAAGTACATACATTGAAAATAAAACAGATGTCGACAAGTTGAGAAAAAATGATTTTTCATATAAATAATTAATAGTTACGTCGTGTATTTTCCAAGATCATATATAACTTGTTTTACATTGTTGGCAAAGCTACCAAGGAGAGATAGAGATAGAACATACTGTAAAAACAAATGGATCATTAATTTTTAGGAAATGAGGACCATATTATAATAATAAAAAGTTGTATATTTACCAATATAGAAATCTACATCCAAAATAATTACTTTAATGAAGGTATTCTAGTCATGAGTTTTCACCCCACCAAATTCACCTTCTTCATTAATATATTCGATATGTTTGAAGAAAATATCATGGGAAATTTAATTTTCCAAATGACCTCTTTTACAACATTTCTTTCATGCTCTATAAATAACCATGGAAGACTATTTCAGTGTACTCCAGTGCTATTTTAATAAATAACATTTTGCAGTGCATGATTGGCTTCCTGAATGTAAATACAAATTTTGACAATTTTTTATTTGTCACTCCCATCTACAATTCTCCACAATTTTTTTATTGCAAGGGAAATTACATTTCCCATCACTATCAACCTATGCCTCCAATGAAACCCTTAACCTAGAAATCGTCCTTTCACTGTCTTCAGGTGTTGGCATTGGGATTTCCTATATTTATAACAAAATCCAATTAAGCACTATAAGTACATTAATATAGGAATATATTATTAGGTACAAATGTCATCTAATTAAATTGACCCCATATGTACTAGAGAATTAATCCATTTTTGTCATATATTTATTAAAGTTTTATAACAGTAGTCAACAATTAATCAACAAATCAAAACCATACATTTTTACCATATAAGTTCCAAATCTTGACTATAAGCAAGTAATAAAATCAAACAATAAAAGAGAACTATACCAAGACAAATTGTATAGTAATTAAATGAAATTGAGTAGACATGTTCATACCTATTCCCTAGGGAAATATTTGTGTCCCCAAATGAAAGAGGGTCTAAGGGTTACGGATCCAATCCAGGTATTTAAAAAAGAGACAAAGTAATATTAAAAATTTGTAACCTTCAAAGTACAAAATCCAAGATATGTAGATCAAGAATTGGATTTGAGGCAGTAACACATAACATGAATACTAATAAATCATGCAACGAACAATGAGCATAAAAATATTTTATAACTGTCGCACCTACAAAAAAATAGTTGAAAACACTCATCACCATCGATCTTCCAACGAAAGTTGACTATGTCAAAGTTGACCAAGTCAGTGAAGTATGACTGTTAAACCATTTTCCAATAGGTAGTTGGCATCCTCTATGTTTTTCTATAGATCAAAGAACTATCATTGAAAGATCGATGGATATAAATGTTCGTTGGAAGTTCAACATTCATCGGGGCGCCCAAAAGAAAAAAAGATTAAAATTTTAATATTATGTCATAATTTTTGACGATATGATTGAATTTATCCTTATCATCAAAAGTTTTTGTCGAATTTTAACCCCATATGTAGTAGTGGATGAAGAAGATCTATTTACTAGATAATGGGTAGTATCGACTGCTTATACCCATAATTCTTGTGCTATCTCGACAACATTGAACATGCTCCTTTCCTTTTCCATTAATGTCTTGTTCATTATTTCAACAAATCCATTCTATTGATGGGTATATAGAGTGGTATTTTGGCATGCTATACCACATTGCTTGCAAAACAGTTCAAACACCTTACCACATAATTCACCACCATTGTCAGTTCTCAACACCTCGATCTTCTTATCTATCTCATTTTCCACAAGATATTTTAATTCTTTGAACTTATTGAAAGCCTTACATTTCTTTCTTAGGAAACACAAACATGTCTTTCTGGAGAGATCATCTATGAAGGAGACATAATACAAATACCCTCCTAGTGATGGAATAGGTATAGGCCCAAACACATCACTATGTGTTAATTCCAAAATCCATTTTACCCTTGTAGCTCCAAATGGGAATACCACACGATTCTATTTTACATAGATGCAATGTTCATAGAAATCGACTTCCAAAGAACAATCACAAAAACCTTCGACCATACCTTTGTTGTGCATATCTCAAAGGCCTTTTTCCCCAATATTTCCCATCCTATGGTTCCAAAACATATTCTGGTCAATAGGATAAGGAACAATCGAGTTGATCATAGGAACAATTGTGTTGTTTCATCTAGTCGAGTTGGCACTCCCCAAAAACTTGTACAAAATTCCAATTTAAGCTCATGTCATCAAGACCATCTCTCCCTAGACCATTTTATATGAATCCTTCTCAAATATAGCGTGCATGCCTTCATCACTCATTTTGTAGAATGATATTAGATTTCTTACCAAAACTTAAATTTGTATAACACCTATAATGGTTCTACCCCTCTAATCCTTTATAATCAGTTTAAATCTACCTCGTCCAACAATATTGGTTGTCGAATCATCTCCCAATAATACATTTTCTCTTTCATAATGCTCATATTCATAGAACCATTCCCTATGAGGTTTCATATGAAAGGATGCACTTGAGTCAATAAACCAAACATCACAATCTAACTATGTATTGTTCGACGCCAAATACATGTCTCCTCCTCCTTTGTCTAGAGAAGTATTTATTTTAGTTTACCACTTCTCGTTGGATACCTGACTTTTTTTAGAATCTTTCAACTTACAATCCCTTTTGTAATTCCCAACTTTACCACACTTCTAGAATTTTCTTGTCAATTGAACTAGGGATTTAGATTTATCCTTAGACACATTAGACTTTACACTAGAGAACTTACCTTTTCATCTATTGATCGATCGACCTATCACCAACGAGGCATGCTTGGTCGATCCTTCCATGTTATTCCACCTCATTTTCTTTGATAACATATATGTGACCACATATCAAGAATTAATATGGTTTAATTACTCCCAATATCCACGACTAAGCTATCCCGTGATTATGGAAAAGAACACAACAAAATGATACATTTCTCCTCCTCAGTGATTTTAATATCCACATACAATAAATGAGTTATCAAAATATTGAATGCATTCAGGTTCTCTATTATCGAGTTACCATCACTCATCCTTATAAGGTATAATTTATTCCAAATAATCAATTTGTTTAATAGGTATTTCTATTGGTACAAGTTCCCCAACGTATCACACAATTTCTTTACAATGTTTTCACCCGAGACATTCAACAATACCAAATCCAAAAGACAAAGTCGAATTGTACCCCTCGCCTTCCTTTCAAGTTTCTCCCAAAATTTCTTCAACATGACCATTGGAATTGTTCCAGGATCCACAACGACCCACTGTTCTCGATATACAAGGATATATTAAATTTTAAGCTTCCACGACTCAAAATTATGGCCATTAAACTTCTCAATATCAATATTATATTTACTTGCCATTATTTCAATAAAAAATCATTGCCTTATAGCTCCCACTAGATGTAGCTTTAGTATATATCCAAGAATGATTTGAACCCTTAGTGACAAAGGCATCCCCCTAAAGCCAATATCTTCTCTTATTCAAATCTTCTCAAATACATGATCTTCTCAACCTTTATTTGATACCAAATGTATGGAAACTAAAATTAACAGGAGGGGAAAGACAAAATTAAAAACAAAAAGTAAAATAATGGAAATCGCATATAGTACACAAAGTTTTACCATTGAAACCCTTAACCAAGAAAACTACCAATGCTTGAGAAACTCCTACTCTTATGTTGTCATGTTCATTCATCAAATAAAGAGTTACATGACTAACATTGATCTACACCTAATACCAATTTGTCATCTTACTCCCTTGCTCAATTACAAGAACAACTCTACAACCATTTGGCTTCCTCTTCATGACTAGTATAAATGTCATCCCTTTTTCTCTCTTTTGAAAATCTTACACAATGCCATATTTATAGGAATATTCTATATAAAACCCTTAATTTTTGGCACCCAAAATGGTTACATATCCATGAATATGATAGGTTGATATTTTGTACTTCTCAGGATTCTGTCTCTAGTTTCAACCACTAGTAGAATACCAATCAGCTACCAATTTACCACCTTTAGACCTCCATTAGGCTAGCCTAATGACCGTGAACTTTACTTAACTGTTGAGTTGATTGATCACCCAGTTGATCATCCTTGACTAGTCAATCAATTGACTAAGTTTTCACTGCAAAGAATCTAATATCCCAACACTTCATAATTGCTCGATTTCATAGTTGCTCAATCCTTATGTCAAGGATTTTTTCTGGTTCTAGTATGACTTTCCCTTATTCATTAATATTTGGTAAAATAGTTTGAACTATGATCTTTTCATTGATTACCTTCTTTAGTAAAGAAACATGGAAGACTACTAGATGTACATGTGAATATAGAGACAAATGCAATTTGTAATACATAGTTCCAATCCTCTACAACATCTTGTAGGTACCATAATACTTTGGCGATAATTTATTGTCCTCCTTTTGTAGCATGAGGGAAATTTGGTTGTATGGTTGTAGCCTTATAAATAACCAATCCCCCACTTAAAATTCCCTTTCACTATGATGTTAATATGTTTTTTGTTTCATCCTATTTTGTGTTATAACCAAGTTGTCCTTCAATAGTTTGAGAACCTCTTGTTGTTGTTCTATGTGGTCTTCCATTGATTTAACCTTTTCTATCTCTCTCAAGGGTGATGTCATGGATGGAGGATGATATCCATAAAGTTCCATAAATGGGGACATTTTTTATGAATTATGGAAGGATGTGTTGTACCACCATTCTACCAAGGGTAACCACTTGATGCATTGTGTTTGTTTATAGAATGCAAAGAAACAAACATACCCTTCTAGGAATTTATTCACAATCTCAGTTTTTCCATCGGATTGTGGATGGTAAGATGATATTTGAGCAAATTGAGTACCGAAACAAGAAAATAATTCAGTCCAAAAATTACCAGTGAAAATTGGATCTCTATCACTTACAATAATCTTGGGGATTCCATGTAGCTTTAGAATTGTTTCTGTGAATGTTGTAGCTATTGTACTTACTTTAAAAGGATGATAAAGAGATAAATATGGGCATATTTTATGAGTTGACCCACCTCTACCATGATGACATTATTTCCTTTAGACTTGGTTAGAACTGCAATAAAATCAATTTAGACCTCTTCCCAATGCTGACTTGGTATGGCTACTAGTAGTAGGAGACTTGGGGTGTTGATTGTCTCTCCCTTATTCTATTGACAAACCAAACATTCAAACACAAAAATTTGAACATCAATTTTAATACCTTCCCATAAAAATACCTTCTTGATCATGTGGTAATTTTTTGGGAACCCTAAATGTCCTCCTATACGAGAAGTGTGCAATTCCAAAAGGACCTTTTGTTTGTGTTGGGAATTATTACATAAATATTAGTGATCATAATACCACAATGAGTCATTCCACACAAATTTATATAATTCGTTCGAGTTCTCTTGTAGTTATTAAATAATCATGCATATATTTTTATCTTTATTCCATTCTAGCTTTGCTTCCTCCACCCATATAGATTGCAAAATGGAAATATCACAAAGTAACCCCTCTATGTATTATTCTTTCCTCGAAAGTGCATCTTCCACCACATTTTGTTTTCCTTTTTTGTAGATAATTTCAAATTCATATCCTAGAATATGTGTAACCCATTTTTGTTTCTCTTTTGAATATAATTGTTGTTCCAATAAGTACTTCAAACTATCATGATCCTTTTTAAACCTTGAGGTTTCTTCCTATTAGGTAGGTGTGTCATTTATTAACTACATCCAATATGGCCAACATTTCCTTTTCATAAATGGGTTTGAGTAAGTTCTTTCCTTTAATTTGGTGTATCTCAAAGGAAATGGTCCTTCCTTCTTGCATCAAAATTACACCATTGCCATTCCTTGAGGCATTACACTCCACAATAAATATTTTTGTGAAGTTAGGCATGGCTAGGATTGGATTTCTAAACATAGCCTCCTTAAGTTTTCTAAAGTTTTGGTTGCTTCTTGAGTACAATAAAATGCCTCCTTTTTAATAAAACTGTTAGAGGTGCTACTATTTGATCATAATTCTTGACAAACTTATGGTAATAACCTGTCAATCCTAAGAATCCTCTAATATTATTTAAGGTTTTTGGAAATGGCCATTCCATCATAGCTTTATTTTTGTTAGAGTCCACTTTGACACTTTCATGAGATATAATAATACCCAAATATTCCACTTCCTAAACCTCAAAGGAACATTTGGAAGGATTTTCATATAGTTGTTTTTTTTCCAATACTTGGAATACCATGTCAACATGTTGTACATGTTATTCCCTATATTTTTTGTAGATTAGTATATCAATAAAAAATACTAACACAATTTGTTTGAGGAAGGGTTTGAAAATAGAATTCATCAAGCTTTGAAATGTGGAAGGTGCATTTGTGAGGCCAAACATAATCACCAAAAACTCAAAATAAATTTCATGTGTTCTAAAATATATTTTGGGAATGTCTTATAGCCTCGTTTTGATTTGATGATATCTAGAATGGAGATCCAACTTGGTGAAGAAAATTGCTCCTTGCAATTCATATAATAATTGATCAATGGATGGAATAGGAAACTTGTGTTTAAAGGTTATTTTGTTGAACTCTCTATAATTCAAACACATATGCCATGAACCTTCATTTTTGTAAACTATCATTACTAGTGAAGAGAAATCACTTTGACTAGGATAAATGATGCTAGCCTCTAACATTTCCTGCTCAAATTTTTCTTTCAGTGGGAGTGTGATAATATTGGCCATATTTGTATCTTATTATGGGTTATCATCGTCTTCTTTGTCCTAAATTTTTGAGATTGACTCATCCATGATCTTCTCTTCCATAGTTTGTATTTCTGTACGAACTACATGATCTGCCTCCTTTTTCTTCTTCTTTTGATTTCCAAGTCCATTGCTAGGGGTGGGTTGCATTTTCCTTAACTTTTTAGGAATATCCTCTTTCTATCAGGTGACACCTACTAGCTACTCCTCTCCTAGGTTTCTCTCATTTTGAGGAAGGATCAATTCCAAATACAATGCATCAAATATAAAATTTTCTCTGTGGTCTATTAACATGTGTTTTTGAGCTATTATTTTGGTTTTTTTTTTTTTTTCCTTGGACATTTTGAAACCCCTCCTCATATTTTGTATCTAGTGATTTATCTTTACTATTAGCCTCATTTTTTCATGTAGTCTCAAAACAAATGACCATGCCTATGGAAATTTGTGTAGATAAACGACATGTTCCCATAATCTAGAGTTTGAATCCATTCCATGTTTTGATATTTTGTAGGAATGGATTAAGGGTAGGAACTAGAGACATTCATGTAGACACATATGTGAACGTAGGTGTATCTTCTTGTTTTGTTTACTTTTGATGTTTTTACATAATATTCAAGTGTATTCACAATTCCTTTCATTTTTTTTTCATCCTAAATTTTGTTTGTTAGAAAATACATGAAGAATGTATGAGCACCTAACTGAAATCCTCTTGTTCTAGATTGAATTGTTATACCTATTAGAACAATGAAGGTAGAGTAAATTATAGAAGTAGGGGACATTCCCAAATACTCAATATTAGTCTTTCATTCTAGTGAATGAAATGTTTAAAAATAATTTAGAGCCTAACTTGAGCTATACAAATTGTTTGTGATTTAATTGTGTGTTCATTCTCATAGTTAGTAGGGATTTCTCTATTGAACAAATCCTATAAATTTCCTAGCCACTACATGATCATGCATGTATGCTTCTAGTTGTTGATTCACATGGAGGTGAATTCATAGCATGTGTTATTTGTTTTTTTTTTTTCTAAGAACCATCAACTCTCTTCTCCTATGTTTTCTTTGGTTACATTTTGAGGGGGAATATTCCATAATTCATTCCCTTGTGACTATGTCATTGAAGGAAGTTGGTCCTACCTCTCCCATTTTTGAGGAGGATATGAAGGTGGAGTTTTTGTTATGTTCAAAACCTTGACACCATCCTTTCTAGGTTTTTAGTCACTCACCACTTGATACACATCAAGTTGTAACTTTATTTAAACAATGTTCACGCCAATAATAAAATCTAGATGTTATAATACTAACAATACTAAAAGTTGTCGACAATGACAATCCTGATGAATGTTAGAATCTTAATCAATCAAATTATAATAGTATTATTTCATAAATCATTGAATTTTTCATTGCATTTTTTTACATTTAGTAGAAAATCAAGCATCCAAGCTACAATAAACCATAAAGAACAATGCATAGACTACATTTAAAAATGTTGAACAAATCATGTATTCATTGATAACATGGTTATACAATATTTCAAAAATCATGAACACATTCTTTGACTTTTTTTTTAGGTTACAACAAACCATTATGTGCACTTTCAACAGCTATATCCAAATCAAATTTGAATTACAAATTTGAAACTCTACAAAATGCTACTAAAATTTTTGACCCCACAAACAAAATTGGTCAAGGTCGCTTTGGTTCAGTCTATAAGGTAATTTCCATATTCATTTTATATGATTCAGTTTTTAAATACTTGGATAAATCTACATCATCATTGAACAAAATATAATGGACATGTTGGTAGGGTGTTCTACCAGATGGTAGGGAGATTGTTGTGAAGAGGATATTTTCCAACAAAGAACAAAGTGTGCATGAGTTCTTCAATGAAGTGAATCTAATAAGTTGTGTTCAACATAAAAACCTTGTCAAACTTCTTGGGTGTAGTGTGGATGGCTCAGACAAACTCTTAGTCTACGAATACCTTCCCAACAAGAGCCTTGATCACTTTCTATTCAGTAATATTTGTTATCTCTATAAATTCTTTTTTGTTAGAATCAATCTTTAAATGCTAAACATTATTGTTTTTTTATTTATATTTATTTTTTTTGAGAGAGAATTGTACTTTGCAATAGGTGCAAACTTGGGAAACATATTGGATTGGCAAAGGAGGTTTGAAATTATATTAGGAACTGCGAGTGGGATAGCTTATCTCCATTAGGAATCAGACAAACAGATCATTCATCGAGACATAAAAGCTAGCAATATTCTACTAGATCACCATTTCAAGCCTAAAATTGCATATTTTGGGTTGGTTAGATACTTCTCAGAAGATCAACTCATCTTATCACGGGAATTGTTGGAACTCGGTGAGAAACAAATTAAAAATTAAACAAAAAATACTCTTATGAGAAATGTTGATGACACTTGTTTTTTTTTCACAGGGGTTACATTGCTCCAGAATATCTTGTTCACGGTCATTTGACATAAAAGGTTGATGTTTATGCTTTTGGGGTGCTAATTCTTGAGATTATCAATGGAAGAAGGAATAAAACATTGATGGACACTAATGACATACCATCTCTCTTAACAATGGTAATTTCTTCTCCATATACACACAATTCATTTATTCTTAAAATAAATTGTAATAATATTCAAATTGTAATATATGTATGGTGCAGGTTTGGAACTGCCATCTATTGAGCACCATTTCAAGCACAATTGATCCCAACATCCAAGAAAAATACCAAGAGGAGGTATTTCAAATTGTTCGCATAGCTCTCCTTTGCATGCAAGAATCTACAATACTATGTCCTTCCATGTCTAAAGTTATCATGCTACTCACCAACAAAGAACCAAATATTCTAGAAGTTAGCCAACCCCCCTTTATAGATTCCATCCATTTACATTCAAATATTAATACTAGTTTTGTATCAATCCATTCAAATTCAAACAATAACAGAAGTGATTCACCTGCATATAAGCCAATACCAAAAATTCCTTCTTCCTCTATCACTCTAGTGTCCTTAAACACCATTTCAAAAATCTCTTTTGGTCCAATATGACAATAAAAAAAATGCTTCAAAGTGAAAAATCAACTAATCCCATATGGCAAGGGATTACTATTATTGTGTTTTATTAGTAATATGAATACATACTAACCTTGTTTAGAGAAGGTTACTAATCCCATATGGAAAGGGATTACTATTGTTGTGTTTTATTAATAATATGAATACATATTAACCTTATTTAGAGAAGGGGTACCAAGTAACTTTTATTAGATTAGAATTATGTTTTATTAGTAATATGAATACATATTAACCTTATTTAGAGAAGGGGTACCAAGTAACTTTTATTAAATTAGAATTAGTCTACTGACAACATATCTTCAATTCTTGTATTAAAATGGATTGAAAAAAATTCCTTCGATTAGACATGCAATGTAAGGATCTTTAAGGATCTAATATATTCGACATATAATAGGAATAACAATTTTAGAGTCCTACATGTAATCTATGGATTTAATATATTATTAGAGAGTTACAGGTATATGGATTTAATATATTATTAGAATTTTACATGCAATCTATGAATTATGAATTTAGTATATTTGAACTACAATAAATGTAACAATATTAGTGTGGATTTAATTTTCTCTATATATTATGAAAATATGAATGAATAAAAGTACATGATTTTAAAATGAACTTTGTAGATTGAATACATATATTTTAAAATGAGAATAAACACAAAACTATTAAAATAATTTATAACAATATAAATAAATTCATAAATCAAATAATAAAAATTCTATGAATATACACTATAATGAACTACGCATCTTGAATCGTCCAAAATGATTAAGGAAGGATTTACAATCCATTCATCGTCCAAAATGATTAAGGATTTACAATCCAGTCATGGGTCATCCTAAAGAAAATTTATCATGATTTTAAGGCTAAAGTGTGAAAAGGGAAACTCTCAAAACCCACTCAACTAACTCTACAAGTCAAAAGACAAGGATTTTTAGGCCAATAATTAGGTAGATTTGAAATTATAATATCAAAATCCTTGCTAACCATAACTAGATCAAGGAGAAGGCCAAGCTAATTGAACTTAATTATAACAATAATAATAATAATAACAAAAAATAATAATTCAATTGGTTTACAAGCAAACATTTCTTGCCAAATTATTATGAAATCCGTTTTAACCCCAACCAAATAAAAAATAAGTCCCTTTTTCTAGTTATAAATAGAATACATATTAAGACTATCACTTACAATGTCAATAAATTCTTTGACTTTTAGTACTTGAGAATCATCCCTCATGATGCACATATCCTTTCATGTTAAATAAACATGTTCGTGATATTCCATGTCACATTCTTAATTGGTCACTCCTTTCAAGTAGAATTGGAAGGATAAATTAACCCTACATACATCTTCAACATGAAGTTTCCCAATGCTTCATAATTGAGGCATCACCAAAGTAAAGATATGATAGAATGATTACTAACATAATGACTCATTTTTTTATAGATACAACTACCATAGGGATAAGCACTAGAACTCATTGTTTTAATGAATTTACTTTTGTTAAGAACTTAAGAATGAATAAAAAAGCACCCACAACAGATATACAGGAATAATATGCAAAATCTTCTTTATTACTATCAAACCCTTGAGATAGGGCAACACCATACAATGGATCCTATTATGGAAGGGATCCTCTCCTATTCACTTGCCTCTTCAAGGGGGCATCCTCCTATTGAGCTACAACTCACAATACAATAATTCTCTTC
>JZKD02S1752199.1:972272-984406 GCA_000966675.3 Picea glauca | reverse complement strand
TTGATTGTGAATCATTATCACCTTCATGTCAAGGATGTATATAGAATTTATCTAGAACTCTCATTCTAGTTCTACTTGAATTAGTGACGAATCAAGAACATGATCAACTAAGATCATTCACATATTTATTTAACATGTAATGATAGGATCTATGTAGAATTTATTGGGAAACTATTATAAATCCATATTCAACTCTAAAGACTCTAGTGTACACATTCTATAAGGGTCTATGACATTTCCAAAATAAAGTTGGAAATATTTTCTGAAGAATATATTCATATACATAGAGAAGAGAAAAAATGAAATAAGATAGGTATAATGATTCTTTGGACCTTCTCATTATATTATTCTTATAGCCTTATTTTCCACCCTACAGGGCCATAGGAGAATCCAACAGAAGATGAAATCCATGACACATCTCCAACTCAAGACTTGGGCCATTTTTTAGGGTCATCGCAGGACATGCATGAGACAATAAGCGACGATTGGTGTTGGTCATCTATAGTGCAACACGTGACGATCTATGCAACCTTCTAGATTTACTGAGCTACGAAGAGGTAAGCAAGGGATGAGTTGTTTCTTCATGGAATGAGCCTGGGAACTCACATCATTCAAGTATCCATTGGGTTCTAGAAGATATATAATCTATCCCAAGCCTCTTCCAAGAATATATATATAAATAAGGTTAGTCTTGTGCAAGAGGAGGAATAATCATTTATAGATCGATGCTGCCAAAATTCAGAGGTGCTTTTCCATATACATCAGTTGTAGTCAAGTTTTCTAGATTGGTTGAAGATCTAAGGAGGATCAAGGAGAAAGGAGGAAGGGTAAAAGGGGAATGGATTTACATAAATATTAAAATTAATATAGAAAATTTTTCCTCCTATGAATGTTTGTCTTTCATGCATAAATATTCAGATCTAATTTGTTATATTATAGATTAGATTAGATCCAAGCTAGATCTATGATTCTAACACCAAGAAGAGAAGTAGGAAGTCATTGTTTTTCTTTTGTGTGTAGGAAGCATGTTGTGGAGGCTGGATCTAGAACTCCAGGTCTACAACAACCAATATATACAAAGGAAAGCCTTCGGCAAAATGTATGATATTTATACTACTTCTTAGTTTAATCATGAATCCAATTTCTTGAGTCTAAACAAAATCCATAGAATTCTATCCCTTTGTTTGTCTAATATCAATAGCTAGAACCTAGGGAGATATTTCCATAACATTGGTGATATTTTCTCCATAACATAAGTGGAAACTCCACCAGGTGAGAATATTTGATTCTTCTCTAGTTTAGAATCCTTTGCCAAATTATATTATGTTTCTATTTGTGATTTAGTTGTTGACTTCCCTATTTATCTGTTGGAGTCTAGATCTCTCAGATCTGGTATATTTGAGATAAATATGAGATAGACACATTCAATAAAATAGAATCAACTAGGAGGAATCATAATCTTTTCTCTTCTATCTAGCTTCTCCCAATCTTCTTTCATAATTCCTTGTCTTTCTTTATGATGCTAGCCTATCAATATATTGATCCATTGGTAGATATATGAATGTAATTTTCATTTTTCATGGTTCTAGTTATTGCAAGTTTTTTCTAACCTTTGTTTCCTTCTTTTTTTTTATTTGTATTTATTTGTTTCATGTTTATTTGGTTATCTAATCAACTGACAACTCTTTATATTGTTTAGCTGACTTAATTAGGCAAGTAAGTGTTGTGTTTTTTCTCACACATGTGACAAAACCAACACAATATATTAGCGACTATACTGGGGAAGAGAATCAAATTCCTCTCTATTTAAGTCTTGAGAGAACTTCTTTCCAATTTTTTGGATATGCAGGTACCAAAAACAGACTAATACAATCTTCCAAAGTCAGAATTTAGAGCTAAGGAAAGAGAATTTCATCTTGAAATTTCTTTCCCGACGCGTGACAGGAAGTGCATGGCTTTCTAAACACACAGATGCACATTTTGCGCACTATGTGTGTTATGTGCGTAATAGATTTCATAAACCCACACATTTTGTGCACTTGGCGCGACTCACAGAACTATAGCCTATGCACAAGTTCAGTTTTTTGCAAATTGTAAGGGTTTTCTAAGTGGTTTGAGGGCCCCTTTCCTTCATATTTTAATTTCCTACATTTTGTAAAGAAATCAAACTTCACTTAGAGTCCTTTATTACAATAAATATTAGCTAACATAAGCACATAGGGGTGAAAATAATCACAATTCTTCTCTTTGCTTTGTTGCCACATGGATGGCTCATTTGGCATTTAAAATTTTGAGTTAAGGTTATTGCTTTTTCAAACACAATCAAATAATTTGGGACTGAAATTAATTTTAACCCCTAAGGATTCTCTTCCCCTGCACCCAAGTGTGATTGCAGGAATCATAAAAGGTGGTTAAAAGGAAATTTCATCTCCCTTAAATCATTAAGAGAAGACAAAAACCCCTTTGGGTTCCTCTTAGTTTTGAAAATTTATCTTAAAGATTTTTAAGGGCCCATACATTCCCACATGTTTACAATCTTATGATAGTTTCTAAAAATCTTTCTTAGTCTAGAAAAAACTCTAGGAAAGTTTAAAATATCAAGTAAAGGCCCATACATGCCCACATGTCTACAATACTAGGATAGTTTCAAAATATTTTTTAGTATAGACAACATTCTAGGGAGTTTAAAGGATCAAGTAAGGACCCATATGTCCACATTGATAGTTCTCTAGGGCTTTAAATATTCCACAAGGTTGTACCAAAGAACTTAGTAAGCTAGGTACAAAGATTTGCAAGGACCAAAGGAAGTCCACATGCTACACTATTACACTTATGCTAAAATATAAATGTCCCACTTTGATAGAGGTACTTAGTGGCCAAACATAGGATATCTACTCAGGTGGCAGTTGTGGGCTGCAATTGCACCTTGGTCAGATTTTGTGTGGCTATTGGGAAATATCGCCAGCTCTTTCGGAATATGCACCCTCTACCCTTCATTATAACTAACTACTTCAACCTTAAGTAGTTCCTCTTTTGGTGGTTTCAGACCCCAATGTCGAGTGTTATTGGAAGGCCTAGTGCTAAATTGAGAGGAAGGATGAAAGGTCTTTTATGACACTGGCATTTATTTTTGTTTCCCCCTCGTGAAAAAAATCAACCTATGCACATACTTGTTTATTTTACAATTGATTTATGTATGATGTTCATTTCATTACATGAACTCGCGAGTTATACTATTTTATGAAGGTCAAAAATATAAAAAGAACTTGCTCATTTATTTCTCTCTTGTCACCATTTTCACACATTCACTTTGCTATTTGGAACCATAGAGGAACCACAGAATCCTGGTCATTCTAGATGCTTGTAGAATCTCCCTACTATTCTAGGAGGATTCCCTAGTCTTGCCAACTCACCAGCTCAACCATCTCACACCCTAGTGAGTGATACTATTTTGGGATCAACTCTACTTGGTTCCACTTTTATTGGGTCAAATACCCAATTAAATCCATCTATTGGTTCTCCTTCACAAGGAGTCGGGGGTAAAAATTCTTCTCAAAGAAGAATTAAAAACCCACCAAATCCCTCTCAAGCAACATGTACACTACCTAGACACACAATGGTTGGAAATAATCCTCTTCCAAATGCATCTTTTCCATACTTGGAATCCCTCAACATTCCTGATTTAACCAAACTCATGAATGACCCCATTTTACATGATGCCACCTGGCCCAATATGCCTACCAAATTTCCTTCAGACATTTTGAATTTTGAAGGAAAACCAGGGGAAGACCCTGTCAACCATGTTATGAACTTCCACTTATGGTGCTCTTCAAACAACATCATGGATGATTCCATCTGCTTGAGGTTATTTCAAATAAATCTCAATGGTTCATCAGCCAAATGGTATGTGGATGAAAAATCAGGGTCCCATGTAACCTTTGAATCATTGGCCAAGGCCTTTTTGTCTTTTTTCCAATTACTAGTTTATCATGACACTAGATTAGAACTTCTCTCTGATTTCAAACAAACCATTGCTATCCATATCACTGACCACATCCATGAATGGCATCGACGACATAGTTTATGTAAAGTAGAAAGCACCAAGGAAAAACGTCTCGATTGGTTTCTTAAATCACTCGTCCTTGTGATTGCCAAATATGTAGAATCCACTTTTCCTCAATCAGAAGAGGAATCCATCATCAAGGCCCAACAATTCAACCTCATATATGACCAATCAGGTTATTTTTACACAGTATTTCTTGATGCACCCCGACCCCTACCATTTGGCCAGGACAAACCTGGGTTTCTCACATTGTGGATGGGTTGATTGGTTCTATGACACACCTTAACCCTTACGGACACCCATCACCTACTTATGGTGAAAATCAGTATCCTCAACCATATGGAGGGACGTCTTATTACCCTCCCCCCACTCACCAACAATCATATCATGTTGTTCTCCCTCAGTCGTTGGGGGGACCCCCATTGGTACCCCTGATGCATCTGGTCTCTCAATCTAGTATGGGTCCACCCCCAACCCCCATATATAAACCCAACAGTAGTAGCATTACTTCAACTTCCTATGCTCCATATGGATCATCTCCACAAAAAAATCCATATTTTCCATTTCCTAGTCCTCCTCAACCAGTTGCTCCTCCACCAAGACAACCACATGTCGGCGTTAAATTTGTTCAACCCTCTCCCATTCAACACGTTCATGATTTTGAACAGTTGAATACAAAAAATACGACCCATCAGTTGAATAATGACAAGAAGAAAGGAAAAAATCGAAACAATAACAACCCGAGACCAGGAGAGTATAACCCCCAACAAAACCATCCAGTTGGGGGAAACCATAATCAAGGAAACTAGAACCCCCAACCATAACAAGGGAAGAAAAATAATCTCATAACTAACTTCCCTTTCACTCTGTGTTGTGAGTAGGGACATTATACTCACCACTGCCCCCAAATTTATGATTACAAATAGATGAAATAATCCATGAACACACAACACTCTCTGACACCACCTGTCCCTCAGCTATCCCCACAACATTATTTGCAACCATCACCTCTGAATGTTTTGAAAACCCCCATTCCAAACCAAGGTGTAATGAATACCCAACAAGAGATAAACACTATCCCACCACAAATGGGGAAATATCAAAACCCAGGCCCCAATCAACCCGGAAATCCATCTGATTGCAATATCCTCCATACCGGCAAAGAAGAGATTTTTCAGAAAACACGCAACCATCAGTATGACATGCCCCCCGAATCTACCCCAACCACCTTAGAAACAACTCCAGAGAAAACAAGACAACCATTGATGATCCCACATCCTAACACTGATCCAAATCCTTGTATACCTTGCATACCTTTATGACTGAATGTGCATAACCCTCATGCTAGGGTAGACCATAACTATAGTCTAGTTGATGAGTTAGAAAAGTCTCCTGCAGTCATTTCTGTGTTGGAGGTCCTCCAAACCTATCCATCATAGCTCAAATCCCTGATTTCCTCCTTGGACGCAGTCGGCCCAACTGATACTCGACCAATCACCTTTGATTTAGATAGCGGAGAACCATGCCTCCCCACTCTAGTAGCCTTTCATATAACAGTTAAGATCTGGAACATCACAGTTCATAGGTGCATCATCGATAAAGGTTCATCCACATGCATCATGTCCAAATTAGTATGGCAGAAACTCGTCTCACCTGAGCTAGTACCATCTTCCATCACCTTGAGAGCTTATGACGATTGACCATCATCCCCTGAAGGGATATTCAAAAATGTCCCTGTAGAACTTGGGGGAAAAACCATCCCGATTGACATTAAATTTATTGAAACCACATTTGATTACAATATCTTATTCAGACATAACTACATTTATGCTATGAAGGCGATAACCTCTTCTGTGTTTTGAACAATGATGTTCCCCCACAACGAGAAAATTGTCACCATCGACCAACTTACACATTATGAATAATCATTCCACCAACATTGATAACATCCTCCCTCTTGTATGTGCTAGCTTGGATGATTTTTCATTCACCGACACTGGTCCTGGAATATTCAAGGACCCATCATTATTAGGGACTTATCATGAAGTGCCACCTCTCATAAACTCATCTATTTTAGCACAAGTGTGTGTAGTTTCCTCTAATAGAACAAATATCAGAGACAATACTCCTCTCATTGAGTCCTCTCTTCACATAGAAGTTCCATCATTTGGCAAACTACTACCTCAGGAATTCCCTGAAAACACCACCGCACCACTTGTCCCAGATTCCCCCCCCCCCTCCAAGGGAAAATACTGGTTTGGGAAACAGTTCCCCAAGCCATTACCCAAATCCCCTTTTTCTACCCCCCACCTGGAGTCCAATCTTTCCTGGTCCTTTCTACCCTCACCCTTCCTAACATGGTTATATCCATCCTTGTATGGTATCTCCATCCACCCTCTATGGTTCCTACACCATCTCTCCCTCCACATACAAAGGGATTATCGATGCAGATCACATTAAAGGATCCTACCACACCACCCCCACCCCCAACCAACGGCAACACAACCACTACCGAGGGAAGACAAAGAAATAACAAGCCCATCGTTCCTCTCCCTCCCTGAGCTCAACCTCCTTGTGCACTATGCGAAAGAGAAGGTCACCCCACTAACAGATGTCCTACCCTTCCTGAGTTACACAATCTTATCCAGATCCCTAAAGAAACCTCATTGCTTGCCACTTCACCAAGTACATTGAGATATCATCCACAATATCTTGAAATTTGGTTTATATCAAATGAGCCATCACACCCGATACATGATCTCCCTTCTACGTCCTCATCCTCTAGGTCAATAACACTTCTCCATTGACGGTTCCCCCTGCCATCTCCTAGGATCCTCTGTATTCTCACATATTCCACTACGACGAAGATATTTTGGAGGAACTTACTACCCCTGATTTCTCATGGAATGTGCTCCATCATTGAGAACATTTCCTCTCACAAGAGGTCTTTCACCCTCCTTCCCAAACCTCCCTATACGCAATCGAAACCAATTATTTTATTCCTCTGGGGCATATTGACTGGTTCAAAAACCCTATTCATACCCTCGATGCTTATGAAGAAGGAAACATGGCCAATATCTCCCCCACAGTCAAAATGGACATTTCCATTAAACTAGGCATTGTTGCAGAGATCACCATTGGCGTCACATGCTCCCCTAAAGAAATCATTTCTTACAAAGCTCTCTTTCAGGAATACCATGATATTTTTTCCTAGTCATATATGAAGATGCCTGGCCTCGATCCTTCTATAGTCGAACATCGAATTGACACATGGAAGAATATCTCCCCTGTTCATCAAAAGAAATTCCCCCTCCACCCATCCAAAGTTGTGGATATCAAAGCCAAAATTGAAAAATTACGCACTTGTGGGTTCATTTACCCCATTGCGTACACTTCTTGGGTCTCCAATCCCGTCCCCGTTAACAAAAAAAGGGAGTTATTCACATCTGCATAGAATTTTGTGACCTAAGCCACACTTGTCCCAAAGAAAACTTCCAAACCCGTTTCATCGACCAAATAATCGATGATTGTGCCCACCACAAGGTACTTTCCTTTATGGATGGGTTCTCCAGCTACAATCAAATTCAAATCCACCCAACATATCAGTACAAAACTGCTTTTAAAACCCCTTGGTGCACCTTTTCTTATCACGTCATTCCCTTTGGCCTCAAAAATGTTGGGGCTACATTCCAATGGGCCATGAACTACATTTTTCATGATCTTTCTCACATCATCCTTTCTTATTTGGACGACCTCACTACTCAATCCAAAAAACAAACTCAGCATTTAGACAACTTATGCATCATTTTTCAATGATGTCGCCAATATAATATCCACTTGAACCACCTCAAGTGTGTCTTATGCGTCACTGCTGGGCACCTCCTCAGGTTCATTATCTCCCAACACAGCATCATTGTGGACCCCTTCAAGGTCCAAGCTATCACATAAATTCCACCACCTAGGACTTTATGCCAACTACAGAGCCTATAAGGCAAAGACAAATTTTTACGTCACTTTGTCCCATATTATGCCACTTGCACACATGGTTTTCTCCACTTAATGTGTCATGATATACCACTTCTATGGGACTAACATGCTCAAACAACTTTTAATGATTTAAAATCTTCCCTATCCAATGCCCCTTTGATTAGTCCCCCAAACTATGACCGAGATTACATCCTATGCTTATCGGCCTCTATTATTTCAGTCCCAGGATTCCTAGTCCAATTAAGGGATCATGGGCATGAACATGTGATTTACTACATTAGCAAAAAACTTTCAGGATCACCCTTAAAGTATAATCATGATGAAAAAATCACGTTAGTGGTTTTTCTCGCAGTCCAAAAATTGCGGCATTACATTGTGCTTCGAACTACCAAGGTCGTGGAAGATTCCAACCCCATGTACTACTTTCTAATTCAATGGTAGATCAATGACAAATTTACCCGATGGATCGTTATCCTTCAGGAATACAATATAGATTTCTCCATTCCCAAAAGAAAGAAATATCTAGTCCTAGACAAACTCATTACGACCTTTCTCTTAGATGCCAAAGCTTCCCTCATCAATGAATATTTCCCTGATGAACCTCTTCTTCATCTCCTCAGATGACCCCTGGTACAATTGCCTTCTCGTCTACCTTCATACACAAAATTTCGGGTCCAACCTCTCTAGAGATGATCATCAATGCATTCACCATCAGACTCCCCTATACCTCCTCATTGGAGACATCCTTTACCGACGCAGGGTCGATATCATCCTTCTGCGATGTCTTACCATCGATGAAGCCCATAGAGTCTTGAATGATTACCACAGCGTCACTTGCGGTGGTCACCTCTCGGGTATGTATACCACCCAAAAAATCATTCAAGATGGACACTTCTGGCCCACTTTGTTTCATGACTGCATCCATGTTGTCAAGCAATGCGATAAATGCCAACTTTATGCAAATAAAGCACGAGCTCCACCAGCTCTTCTACACCCAGTCATTACAGCTGACCCCTTTTGTAAATGGGGCATAGATTACAAGACTTGGCATCTGTTACACAAGATAGCCTAACTGAGAGGGGGGGGGGTGAATGAGTTAGATAAAAAATTCTTTCTTTTTATTTAACAGATTACTCAATGAATATAGTTACTGTATGTCTTGCTACAAATCATTCAAATAAATAAATATCCAATCACATAAACAGACAATGACACAAAGATTTTTCATGAGGAAACCCAAAAGGGAAAAACCTCTTCTTCTCATGAATGAAAGGAAAGCTCCAACTCCTCTTTACATTCTTATTTTATCTGAGCTACAACCCAGATGAGGCTTCTACCTTTGTTTCTTCAACAACTACTAAATGGAAGCTACAACTCCTGGATGTACAAGCACCAACTTGTACAGGAGTCTTTCACAGTCTCCCCTTGCTCCTCCCTACCACCCTGAAATCATTCTCTATCACTAAGAACCTGCAAACCAACTCTTTATCTTCTTTGTCAAAGATTTAGCATTCAAATCCTCTTTGTTTTTCATATCACAATTCATTCTTGACTAGACCACTTAGATTTATCAATCTGTTTATGTGTCTTCCCTCCTCCATCTTTTTCTCTTCCTCAAATTTTACAGAGCCATATATCTCCCATAATCCTCTTTGTTTCTTTACTTGCAACATTCACTTTATCTATCTTCTTATATTATTAGCGCGTAAAATCGAACCCTTAGGATTCAAAGAATTAGTTACAATAACTGAATAACTTCCTTACAATAATTATTATTGGCCAAGGCATCAAGACGAACAATATCCACATGATTAAATTAAAGATTTAATCAGCACCGTTCGATGAACATACAACTTTTTTTCGGCATTTCGTCACTTCTATGAAGAAGTGTTTCGACACTCCAAGTCCCAATCCCCGGTATTTTGGCATTTTGTATTTCGCCCCTTCGACATTTTCCATTTTGGCGTTTCAGCATTTCTGTGATGAAGTGTTTCGACACTCCAAGTCCCGATCCCCGGTATTTCGACATTTCGCATTTTGCGATTTTGACATTTTTGTCGTGAGTATCCTTGACACTTCCAACTCCTGGTATCTGGAACTCTGAAATGGAGTCAGATCGATGGTCCATGATCTCCCTTTGATCAACGACTCAGATTAAGTCATGGTTTTGGTATTTCGGCATTCAGGACTTCGTGATGTTGAATTTTTTTCTTACCATGAAAAAATCCCGAAATAGAAACTCCTGGAATCATGTGTCATGTGTACCTTTGGGTATTTTGGCATTCAGGACTTAGTGATGTTGGAGGTTTTTCTTACCATGCATTTCAAAATAGAAACTCCCGGAATCCCGAAATAGAAACTCCTGGAATCATGTGACTTCGCGTTTTGGTATGTCGAGAGGCATGCTGATCTCTCAATTTGGAACCACCGTGCTTGTGAAAACTTATCCATGGTGCCTATGCAAACTAACCAACAAACTCCCCTTTTGGAGATTTAAAGTTTGACATTAATGACAAAACCATAATGACAAAAACCTAGTCCCTGTGCCTATGAAAACTGATCCATGGTAATCTCCGATCTCCGAACTCACCCTTTGGCATTTTAAAGTTTAACATTAATGACAAAACCAAGTCCTGTGCAAACTGCAATCCCTACCAACAAACTTCCCCTTTGGCATTGATGGAAAAATTTAAATCTCTTCTCCCCCTTTTGACATATATGGCAAAGGAAACAACCATACTCCCCCTGAGCAAAGAAAACCAGTTGCAAAGATGTATCATTTCAGTGGCAACTCCCCCTATCAATAATAGTCAATAAACTTGTGCAGTCTGATTTTATAATGAATCCCTTGCAATCTTTAAGAATGAAATGAAATTACAGAGGGTAAACCCCCAACTGATCCCTGAGACTTTCAAATTTTATTTTAGGTAAAGATTTAGTAAATACATCTGCAATCTGATCCTTTGTGCCAACATATTCCACTTTAATAACTTTAGACATAACCTTCTCTCTTAGGAAATGAAATTTAATGGGAATGTGCTTTGTTTTTGAATGCATAATAGGATTTTTAAAAATGCTAATTGCACTGGTATTATCACAGAAGATAGGTATAGGTTCATCATAATGAATATGTATATCTTCTAGCATATGTTTCATCCATAGAACCTAAGTGCAACAAGTTGCAGCTGCTATATATTTTTCTTTAGCAGTACACAGAGACACTGCTGATTGTTTTTTACTTGACCAACTTACAAGACATCCTCCAAGAAAAATCGTTCACTAGTACTCTTTCTGTCATCAACACAACCTGCCCAATTAACATCATTGAAAGAATATAAATCAAGCTGATTACCTGTAGGATACCACAAACCATACTCTATTGTACCCTTAAGATATCTGAAAATTCTTTTGACTGCAAGTAGATGAGAAGTTTTTGGTGAAGCCTGAAACCTGCCAACTTGACAAATTGCATTCATAATATCAGGTCTTGTAGCTATAGCATAAACAAGACTACCAATCATAGATCTATATACTGTCTGATCAACATATTTAGTATCATCAAACTTACTTAATTTACAGCCAGTAACCATTGGAGTGTCAACTGGTTTAGACTCTTCCATCTGAAATTTCTTAAGCATTTCATTGATATACTTGGTTTGAGAAATGGAAATACCTTTATCAGATTGAGTAATTTGCAAGCCTGGACATCTCAAACTCTTTCTGCATACTTTCAACAAATTGTTTACTAAGCCTATTATCATCACTACCAAAAATTATATCATCTACATATATCTCAACAATGATCAGGTTATCATTTTCTTCTTTAATATATAGATTACTATCAGTGTTACCTTTCCTGAATCCTTGCTGCCTCAAGTAATTGTCAAGTCTAGAATACCAAGCCCTTGGTGCTTACTTCAGCCCATACAATGCCTTTTTCAACCTGTAAACATAATGTTATGCTTCTTTTACCTGAAAACCATTTGGTTGTTCCATATATACTTCTTCCTCTAAATCACCATTCAAAAATGCAGACTTTACATCCATTTGGTAAACTTTAATGTGTTTAGAACTGGCATAAGCT
>JZKD02S1752199.1:933530-946106 GCA_000966675.3 Picea glauca | reverse complement strand
CATGATTTCAATGCTCTCAATCAAACCATTTGATTTATGTAATTCAAATTCTAGTTTATCAATTTCTCTTTTGAATTGTTTACACTCTCTTCTTACTTTCTTTAGTTCAGACAAATAACTTACAAGTTCAGCTTCCAGGTCAACTTCACCTTCTTCTTCTTCAATAAGTTCATCATTCTGATTTTCCATAGCCATAAAAAGTCTTATATCTGAAATTTCATCACTTTCATCTATATCTGAGGACTCACTACTATTTTTGATGAATAGACTTTTCTTTTTATAAGAATTTTTTCGAAATGGCTTCTTATACATTTTCTTATATTCTTTGGTTTTGATGTTACTTTTTTATTCTCTATCAGAATGTTTATTGAAAGGACACTTAGAATCAAAATACCTTATTCTACCACAATCAAAGCACTTGAGAGGAAGTTTACCTTTGTACTTGCTAGTACCTCTTTTTAGATTTTTGACAAAGTTAGCTTCTTCCATGTCTTCTTCTGAATCCTCATGATTATTGGTTTCTGTTTGAACCTTTTTCTTGTCCTTCTTTGCTGCCTTGAAAGTTGCTTCCTTATTCGAAGGATTCTCATTAGATTTCCTCATCCCATATGTTGTTAGTATTCCTTGCAACTCATCCATTAATAAAGTAGCAATATTAGTTCTTTCTTCTAGAGAAGATATTTTGGGATCAAATTTTGCAGGTAAAGATCTAAGCACTTTTTGCACAATAATATGATTTTCAACTGTTTCTCCTAAACCTCTCATAGTATTGACTACTTCATTAATACGTAAGAAATAGGTAGCTATATCTTCAGATTCTTCCATATTTAAACTTTCAAATTGAATTCTATATGATTGTAATTTAGCATTCTTTACCTTAATATCTCCTTCATATACCTTCTTCAGTTTGTCCCATAGCTCTTTTGCTTACTCAAAATGCATTACTTTAACAAATTATGAACCTACCATTCCTCCAAGTATTGCATACATAACTTTGGAATTAATCTCATAGAATATCTTTCCTGTAGCATCTATTGGAACTGTTGTTGGAGTCTTATATTCATTCAACAAAGCTTGCCAAACATCTACTCCTTGAGACTGTAAAAACAACTTCATCCTGATATTCCAAAAAGAATAATTATGTCCATCAAACAGAGGTAATCCATGTTTAGTAAAATCAGATTTCTTATCCATTATTGAGGATCAAACTTCCAGTGATTAAACTAAATCTTGAAGTAACTGGCTCTGATACCAATTGTTACACAAGATATCCTAACTAAGAGGGGGGGTGAATCAGTTAGATAAAAATTTCTTTCTTTTTATTTAACAGATTACTCAATGAATACAGTTATTGTATGTCTTGATACAAATCATTCAAATAAATAAATATGCAATCACATAAACAAACAATGACATAAATATTTTTCATGAGGAAACCCAAAAGGGAAAAACCTCTTCTTCTTATGAATAAAAGGCAATCTCCAACTCCTCTTTACATTCTTATTTTATCTGAGCTTCAACCTAGATGAGGCTGCTGACTCTGTTTCTTCAGCACCTACTGAATGGAAGCTACAATTCTCAGATGTACAAGCACCAACTTGTACAGGAGACTTTCACAGTCTCCCCTTGCTCCTCCCTACCACACTGAAATCATTCCCTGTCACTAAGAACTTGCAAACCAACTCTTTATCTTCTCTGTCAAAGATTAAGCATTCAAATCCTCTCTGTTTTTCGTATCACAATTCATTCTTGACCAGACCACTTAGATTTATCAATTTGTGTATGTGTCTTCCCTCCTCTATCTTTTTCTCTTCCTCAAATTTTACAGAGCCATATACCTCCCATAATCCTCTATGTTTCTTTACTTGCAACATTCACTTTATATATCTTCTTGTATCATCAGAACGTACAATTGAACCCACAAGCTTCAAATAATTAGTTACAATAACTGAATAACTTCCTTACAGTAATTATTATTGGCCAAGGCATCAAGATGAACAATATCCACATGATCAGTTTAAATATTTAATCAGCACCGTTCGATGAACATACAACTTTTTTTCGGCATTTCGCATTTCGATGTTTCGTCACTTCTGTGAGGAAGTGTTTCGACACTCCAAGTCCCAATCCCCAGTATTTTGGCGTTTTGTATTTCAGCATTTCGGCATTTTTTATTTCGGCGTTTCGACATTTCTATGGTGAAGTGTTTCGACACTCCAAGTTCCGATCCCCAGTATTTTGGCGTTTCGCATTTCGCTATTTCGGCATTTCTGTCGTGAGTATCCTTGACACTTCCAACTCCCAGTATCTAGAACTCTGAAATGGAGTCAGATCGATGGTCCACGATCTCCCTTTTATCAGCGACTCGGATTAAGTCATGGTTTTGATATTTCGGCATTCGGGACTTTGTGATGTTGAATTTTTTGCTTACCATGCAAAAATCTTGAAATAGAAACTCCCGGAATCTCTAAATAGAAACTCCTGGAATCATGTGTCGTGTGTCCCTTTCGGTATTTTAGCATTCGGGACTTCGTGATGTTGGAGTTTTTTCTTACCATGCATCCTGAAATAGAAACTCCTAGAATCTCGAAATAGAAATGCCCAAAATCATGTGACTTCGCATTTCGGTATGTCAAGAGGCATGTTGATCTCTGAATTAGGAACCACCGTGCCTGTGCAAACTGATCCATGGTGCCTGTCCAAACTGACCAACAAACTCCCCTTTTGGCGATTTAAAGTTGGACATTAATGACAAAACCATAATGACAGAAACCAAGTCCATGTGCCTATGCAAACTGATCCATGGTAATCTCCGATCTTCGAACTCCCCCTTTGGCATTTTAAAGTTTAACATTAATGACAAAACCAAGTCCTGTGCAAACTGCAATCCCTGCCAACAAACATCCTCTATCTAGTAATGGACACAAGTACATTGTGGTGGCAGTGGATTATTTTACCAAATCGGTCAAATCCATTCCCACATTTAACAACACTGCTGACACAACAACACATTTTTTCTTCAACCATGTCATTACCCGGTTCGGAGTCCCACAATAGTTAGTTTCTGATCATGGTAAATACTTTGAGAACAAGATATTTGCAGAACTCTCCTCAAAGTTATGATTCACCCATGAGTTTTCCTCCCCATATTACCCTCAATCCAATGGATAGGTCGAGGTTGTCAATAAAGTCCTCAAAACCATGCTACAACACACCGTTAACAAACACAAGACCAACTGACATCATATGTTGTTTTCAAATTTATGGGCCTATCACACGGCAGTAAAAAATGCCACCAGTTTTACATTGTTCCACCTTGTCCATGAGATCAAAGCCACACTCCCTATCAAGTGCGAGATCCCCACATTACGCACTGCCATAGAGCTCCTACCTGACACTTCTCTAATGGAGCAGAGTCCCTTGATGAATATCGTCGATCTTCATTACAGCACAACGAGGCAGCTAAAAAACGATCCAAATCCACCTTCAACTGCTATGTCAACCTTCTTTAATTCAACGAAGGTGATCTTGTGTTAGCCTATGATATCTCCCATGACATTCTCAGCCATGGGAAATTCAAGCCATTATGGCACGGCCCCTTCATCATCCAACATTGCCTCACTAGTGGCGCCTACATCTTGGCCTCTCCCGAAGTCTCCCCCCTTAAAGAACCTATCAATGGTTTGTACTTGAAGAAGTTTTATGCCTAAGCATAGCCCCCCTACCTTAGGTTTCTCCTTATATACAAATTTGTAGCACTTTTTAGTCTTCATTTTACATCAGCCACCACTCCTCATGTCTGATCTATCACCCGTGTTGTTGATAGATGTATCATCCATCAGCCTACCACATTGGTTACACTAACGATGCCAGTCATTGGACCTAGAATCTCGCTTCAGCTACTTGGGCCCTCTATACCCCCTCACATGTGCTACTCCATTCCAACAACATATTCTTAGGTCCAACCACCAAAAAATATTGAATATGACGTTGACATTGGTCTCCTCACCGAGGCCAGTCACCGCCACATCCGTCACCTTAGCATTCTGTTAGATTCCGATATTGTCATCCTGCAACTCAACAATGTGTATCATGTTCATGATCCTTGCCTCATCCACAAATACCTTCTAGTTAGACTCTTATCTCGCAACTTTAATTCTATTACATTTTCACATATTCCTAGGAACCTCAATCAAGTAGCAGATCACATGGATAACCTAGTATTGGATTGGAATTTATCACATTAAAAACATCATATACATAGCATGATATATTTGTCAAAGATAGTAATAGACATCACATCCATAAAAAAAACACAAAGACAAGTATGATCATCAATATATCCACTATATATAAAAAAGGTCATCATTTTTTTACAAAAAATATATATACACATCTTCCTCTAGGATCATAAGTCTCATCATCACTATAAACAAAAAACTGGGTATCAAATACCCTATACAAAATTGAGCCCAAAAAAAAATACATATCAGCTCAGCACTCACGGTGCCCCTAGAGCTCCACCCCAGGTCCCCTGTCAGCCGAAGGAACCCCACCAATTGGGGGCACTCTAGCTCCAGGAAGCAGTCGACCTATCATAGCTTCTCCCACCACCATTTCCTTATGGATCAATGCCCGCCACTTTGTTGGTACTTCTATACACTGGTCCAAGACCTCATCATCCTAGATGTGGGCCCATATGCCCTCTTGAATCCCATGTAGGACCCACTCGAACCGTCGGTGGAGATCCTCTAATACGACAGTAGCATTCCCCTATGGCTCTCTCGATGGTCCTGCACTGGCATCATCTCGTCGGTGCCTCTGCCCAGCCCTCGCCTCTATGGGCTCCCATCAAGCCGGCTCCTAAACAACCTCACCCTCCCAACTCCGAGGTCCAACATCTACAAAACAACCTAGATATAGTGTCAAAATCCATACACATTTTTGATCAATGTTATCTACCAAAATAAAAAAAACAAATAACACACATACCTCTATGATCACATTCCTCCCTAGGAGGTAGCACCATGTCTAGATCTTGTTTGTAATCCATAATAGCATATGGAAATGTAATATCACCTGTGGAAGTTTCTGCCACACTCAAGCAACTGTGGCCATAAAATAATGGACACCCTCCCCACCACCATGTCGGGACAAAACATGTTCCCACCACATGAATTGAGGTTCTCGACACGACGTTGGTGCCAATAGAATCTGAGGGTGCAATAGGGGCACCCTCTCCAAGAACCATGTAACCAAAACTGACCCAAATGCAAAGTGACTAGAATCGGCACGCCGACACCGATTCAGCTGGGACACCATCTGGTTCTGCATCAACACACCCCACATGAACAAGTCACCATCCAAGACCTCCTTGACCACTCTTAATTGCCCACCTGTGATCCACTGAGTGGATAAGAATCCATAAATCCTCACTACCATGGTCACTATGCACTCTTTCAACAGGTCATCCATGACCTCAATCCACACCACCTAACCCGACATAGGGTTTGTCCCAGAGAAATGTCGCACTGTGATAGTCTCCACCCTATCCTCCCTTGATAGATCGAGATCAATTTCCAGTGCCCTCCCCCGGAATGGCAGTCCAGTCAGAAAATATATGTCCTCTGCTGCAGAGAATGCCATTTTCTCACCCCATACCACAAAGCACTACAATTTAGTGCTCCACATCCAAATAAAAAACTGCAGTAGGAACTCGTGTGACTGTATTAGTGGATAGTCAAAGAACTTTAGCAAACCGTAGGCCGCCAAGTGTTTGTGCACTACTAGCTTCTCCATCACAACCTCTCTCAATCGATCACAGTCTCTCTCTCGCCAGTAGACCAACAATGTCCCCAACTCCGTTGATCACCTGCATTCACCCAGAAACACCTAATCAGCCACCTCATACATCAAACATAATAATCAAAAAGTCATACATCCACAAACCTTCAGACAGTGCACGACTTTATCCAATACAGTCGTGCATCTATGTGCGATTGTTCGTCATATAGATGCACACCCATGTGCAACTGTCGCACCCACAACCATGCATGAGTGTGCAATTATCCATGAGACAAGAACACATCTTATGGGTGCTTTTATTTCCACCCCACACAACCATATGTGTGGTTGTAATCCCCACAAATGCACATTATGCATGGGTTTCCCCATAACAGCCATGCATTCATGAATGTACGACTGTTTGGGATAAATGTGCACATAATGTGCAGGAAATCAACTCCTACCTGCACACCCATGCGCATGTATTCACCTATTTCTCGCACACTATTGGGAAGCTACCCTTAAAAAACCCTGTATGACCGTCCATACAATCCCTAGCTAACATCCATCAAATTCAAAAAATATGGGATGATAAGGTCACTAACCTGTCTCTCGCAACTCCCAGATCAGTATCCCCAAGCTCTCGCAGTCTTCCAAATCACCTCACATCTCTCTCACCGGATCAACAATAGTGTCGGTGCAAATGAGGTGGCATTATGGGCCCACCATCCATATATAGGCCCTTTTTCCCAACTTCCACATTCTGGTACAGGAGCCCATAGCCTCTGTTTTTCAAACCGTTCTCAGCCACGAGATCCTGATCCAACCATCTACACATTCATATTCCCTGGGTTATCATCCGCACTTCTCCTCGGAGGAGGTTTTTTTTCACGCCACGTTCAGGTACACATGCTTACTTTCGATTTTATCAAATAGCTTTTATATGTTCTTTATCATCAGATATTGTCCATGTCAGGTATTTGTATTTTTATGTGCAAGTACTTGTTAATAAATCTTACAACCCCTTCAGGTATATGTTCGACATTGGCATGTAATTACTCCCTCCATAAACATTTGCATATCCCAGTCACACCCTCTGACTTTCCTTTAGGGTCCCTACATTTGGCTCTACAGTACCTTTAACTCTGCCACATTTTGGTACTATCAACCGATAGCACTCTCCCCCACATGAGTTAGCCCATTCATAGTTCCCCTTGTCATCTTGACACTCATGCTTTTTTCACCCCTAGGATTGAGAGTCTCGATAGTTTTTTGCACTTCTGAGAATGAACCCCATACTTCTTCTTATCATATTGCTAACCTTCCCAATGGACTCTAGGGTCAAATAATCCTACACTTGGTTCTGTTGACTGCATCCCCGCATTTCCATTAGCCCCCCATCTCATCCACCATCAATTTATCCTTTCCTCCAAGTCTCTAAGTTTGTAATACTTTTGAACCTCCACCAGAAGGAAAACACCAACACATTCACCTTCATAGTTGTTGATAGTGCACTTCACTATGTCTGCATGGTCAATTATTCACCCCAAGGTTTCGATGTAGGTTAAAACTAGGGTACGGCTAGCCACCGTGTGCATATTTGACCTCCTGATTTTTGGGAACACTTCATCATCCAATATTCAGACGTCTGAATTGTTGTGAGGTGTGAACTCAGGGTAATCCTCCTCGCTGATCTTGTTGTATAGGTAGCCTCAATGTGGGAGCACCCCATTAGACCCTTTTCTTTCCTCTGTGTCATTGAATGCTAGAGGTTGGGTAAACTTCATCTTGGTGGATGTGCGAATAACCGATTTTGTCTTTGAGAAAAAATCAAGTTCCCTTGTGGTGCCTGGTGTGCACCCTTCGCCAACCTCTGGTTCTTTCATTTTGGGCATTCTTGGTGAGCGCCTAGTTGTTGGATTTCTTGGAGGCATTTTCCTCTTCCTTGCACAATATTAACCTGGTTTTACTGGTACTCAAATTTAGAGATCAGGATGTAAAGTATTCGACACACTCCCTCGCTCATTCATCTGCTTTGGGGAATGAGAGATTTGTATATAGAATACTGCATTTGAATATGTCCTTCTAAATTTAAACCAAGCACATACTTACCTTGTCGCATCAGCTCTTAAATTAAGGGGTGTAAAATACATTTTGCAAAATCCATCGCAGAATATGAACTATGCTTAGGATTAAACGCAACACAGGCTGGTGGCGTAGGAGCAGGTTATTTCACAGTTCATCGGTGGATTCAAACTTCTACTGTTTGGTCGGCGCACAAGATAGTAATGTGGGTCACGAGAAACATTAATTCGACTATAAAATCACAAAATTCGATCTTAATTCTACTAAAAGTGTCCCATCATACTATCAAGCCTTCTCGCATTTTCAAAACTAGCATGATTGGGGTCAAGGGACAATAACATGGTCTTCAAATGGTACCATAGCACAGAGTGGCCATGGTCACCGATGTAGTATGTGGAAGGTTCGATGAAAATCCTCGGCATGTGGTGACCTATCATTATGCCGATAGTAAATGAGTGAATCAATGCCAACACTTTTCTTAGACGTTGTTCATTGATACCTTAAGGCGAAAGATCTGATGTCAACCCAAACTATTAGTTGTGGAGCATGATTATCTTCCTGATTCAGAGGTCCTTGTTTTCAGCCGTGTCTATACACCATGAATTCTTTACACCCCGGAAGAATGTACACTCCTCCATGCAGGGGAGTGAAAAGGGGGGTTACCCCCTCTGCGGGGTCCGGGGGAAAGTGGGCCCCTAGTGGGGGTTTGAGGGACAAAATTCCCTAATGGGAGTTTGGGGCCAAAGCCCTCGAAGATAAAATTTCCTTGTAAAAGTATATTTTAATTTCATTGTAAATCTGGACCATTCATTATAAGGTCGTAGATCTCATGATAGATGTTATGTTAGGGTTTTTTTCCCTAGAAGGAAACCCTCTTTTATGAGGGAAATGTATTGTGGCTATGTATTATTGTGAATATTGTATTCTGAGTGAGGAGACTGTGAGAGAAAGAAGACGAAGTTACAATGGGTGTGTTTCATGTTGTATCCCTTCATTTGTTGGATAATAATAAAGGAAGGACCTGGCAATTTCTGTGTTGAATGTAGCCCACACTAGGTGAACCATGTATATCTATGTCTATGTTGTATTGTTTATATTATGTGTTTTATTTCTACGTTTATTTTATTTTATTGCTCCATGTAACGACCTTCCTCGTTACGACAACCATTCTAGTGACAGGTGCAATTTTTTTTTTTTTGTTTACAGTGTATGCATGCGTGTAGAAGTAACGACACACTTGAATCTACGCCGCCCCTTGACAACCAACAAGACGCAACCACGATGTTCATCACAAGAAGACTAAAGGCACACGATGAGTAACGACAAACAATCTACGACCATAGGCATAAGGTGCACAACGCAACATTTAGCGACAAGGTAAAACTGACCAAGCAACCAACTGATCACAATCAAGTACAACATAGTTAAGAAGAACAATACCTCCCTTACGGAAGGCATGTGATAAGAGGACTCCGACAACAACCCAAATTCAATATTAATTATATGCACAACAACCGTTATTACTAACTCCGATAATTTAAATGCATATAAATCCGGGCATCCACTAAGTATGTCTTATCAACGCCAAGAGGCTACACTAACATCACAACAAGATATCCATATCATCTCCTTTCTGATTACAATAGCATTGGAATAAATAAGGGTCATACGCTTCCACTTTAAACTTGCCATCTTGTTTACAAGGTAGGAACACAATTTTCTGTTTCATCAATACATGACCATTGCGAATCCATAAACAATAATCTCTCACTTTGGTATGCCATAACATTTTACCTTTACCTAAAGCAAATAAAATTATCATCATATTGAATATATCAATAACCATCCTATTTACAATGACATGATATAGCAATTACAATTTTTAAAATGACCTTAGTTGATAACAGTATTTTAAAAGGTGCCCTATATAAGGATAATTAAAATGTTACCTCTAAATTAACAACATTAAAAGGACAAGTAATCTCATAACTAAGACATCAAGTATACTGATATTGGCAATACCATCACATGTAAAAAGGGCAATATGTAAATAATCATAATAAATGTCAATAATCAAGAGGGGCATAGTTAAGAGGGGCATTATAAAGGGACAAGTTGATAAGGCTAAAATAACATTAATTAAAATCACAAGAATTTAACGTCAAGGTAGAAGGACTTCTTATCCCAATAATTAAAATAAAATTTAGATGTGTTACCAAAAGACACGGCATTATAAAAGATTAAAAACTTAACGTATTGAAAACAAATTCTAAACTAAAAATAACCATTTCAATTCCATGTAAAACATAAATCTCTATCTTTATTTATAACAAGAACGTGGCATTCTATATTTGTTCTTGTATGCATGTTATGCCACGTCAGTGATTCATTTACATTCCTAAATAAACCATTAAAAATTTCCCAAATATGCATAAGTTAATCAATTCTCTCAACCCTAAATATATTGTTAAGTTATTAAATGTATATTTTTACACTCATAAGAAAGGATATGAGTGACTACAATACTCCATATCAAATTTAGGTATTATGAATAAGATAATCTGTACATAACTTATTTTTGACGAAAATGCGTTGTGATTCACTCGACTAGAGATAGCAATCGGAAGTTTAATTCAAGTGATCTTCGGTTGAGTATTTTCATTAAAGTTATAATGCGCGTCATTAGAACTCCAGAAAACCATTCGAGCTGGCAAATTACTTGTCATTTAGGAAGGCATTTCTATTGCATTTTAGATGGTCAATATTTAACAACGGTCGTAATACAGCAACCTGATATCTGTTTATTACCACGGCATTTAATATTCATTTAAACCGGTCATTACATATTGCATTAAATTTGGCATTAAAATCAACTTCGCCGAAATTTCGTTTGTCATACAATTTATAATTTATGGGATAATGATTAAGAATTTCCAGTTTCTATTTGAGCTAGAACCTATGCTGGCATGAGGCCTGCCCTAACAGTTTCCACCTTCATACAATATCTATTGATAGGTCGAGAATGAAGTCGTTGTCAGTGCCTACTTAAATTTCCATACAAATAGACGCTGCTACCAGGCATGCCAAACGTTAAGGAGAGTGTTGTCATGCGCGGGTAAAACGCCCAGGAAAACACAAAAAGAATTATGTTCTGGAGAGGAAGAACAAAGGAAAAATATGCAGGGTTACCAGACTCAGCACAAGTATAACATCGCCCCCAACCAGTGATAAAACGCCCATAAATACAGTATATAAACTCGCCCCATAATCCTGGTAACAGAAAAATGCCCCAACATGATGCCCACTGTACACAACAACGCCCAAATAATAATACTGTTGTAGGTAAATGAAAACGAACAATGTAAAATGCAGATCAAGTAAAAAAAATGCCCATTCACGCCCATACACGCCTACAACAACTAAAACGCCCGTAGAACGGCCAACGCGGAGTCATTCCTCAAATCACAGTTATCAACGCAGAGGTATTCTTCAAAGCAGTTATCAAACGCAAGGCATTCTTAAAATCACAAATTATCAAGACGCAAGGTATTCCTTAAATCACAGTTATCTAGACGCGTTACCCGAACTAAAACAAATTGCCAGGGTTTAAAAGAAACTGCCAGGCCAACGATGGCCAGATGGTAAACCGATCGTCAGGAGACGCCAACGAAGGACAGTAACGCAACCAACTAATGACAGTAAACATTAAACAAACATGTCTGAAATTTTTTTGGGTGAAATGCCCACGACACAGTGGCGAAAATGCCAACAAAATAAAAAAACATGCAGCTCGACACGATCCAATCACACAGTGGCCATATGCCCCCAAAAAAACAAATGTAAGATGCAGTTTGATAATCCATTAGAACCTAGACCCAACGCCCCAACGCATTGTCGGAAGGTACGAAATTGACAGGAATAAAATGAAACGCTGGGTTAAAAGGACTCGCCAGATGATAAACAATTTAACTCTAACCATTCTAAGCAATTTTACCAGAATTAAATCATACCTTAGCCACACGCCCGCTTTGGAGACGTCCCGCGCTCTGTGCCGCATCTGCTCTCCTTGCCGCTCCCGCTCGCCTACCTCTGAAGCTCACCAGTACCTCCCAGCCAAACTCTAGGGGTACTCTGCTTCCCCCTTATCCCCCCGAGCCGCAAAGGGGCCACACAAGAACCAAAGATAGGCTAGCGTCTCAGCTCGCCTCCACGGCTGAGCTACCACTCCAACAAAGCTGAGATAAACCCAACTCCACACAAGAAACCCATCAAGCCACAATTCGGCAGCGTGACATTACGCTAACCGTTCTCCTCCCTACTTCCTTCCTTTCCCCTCCTTTTATAGAATTTTGAGACTGACCTAATTCATAAATCATTAATTAATTAATTTTTAATGACAACCCTCTAAACGTTCTCCGCCGTCCAAGTGTCACTCATCCCTATGGTTCTCCAAAATTAATTTCTTTTTAATATTTAAAAGACTCAAATCCCTCGCTTCCTCAAAAATCACTCCTTAAATCACTCCTTAAATTACTCCTTAATCACCCCTTAAATTACTCCTTAATTTACTCCTTAATCACTCCTTAAATTATTCCTTAATTTACTCCTTAATCACTCCTTAATTTCTAGTCTCTTTTATTCTATTATTTAATTCTCTCTTGTTATTTTTATTTTTGCACCCAAAAGATAAATGCGGTTTTTAATCTT
>JZKD02S1752199.1:917060-933396 GCA_000966675.3 Picea glauca | reverse complement strand
ATGACGCATCATCATCAAGGTTAAGTGGTTCATCATCATAAAAATCCAGATCACTTGCGAGAAAGTGTCCTCAAAGAATAAGTTTTGTCAGTGCGCCAGAGTGGGATGTTACACTCCACAATCCTATTTTTCTAAAAGAAACTATTGTGCAATGTTGACATGGAAATGTTGACCTGGAAGTATGACTATGACACGAGGAACATAAAGATGATGCAGGGAAAGACTAAGTCGTATGGACTATTTATGCAGCAGAGAGATGTGGCAGTTGATTTTGAATTCTTCATGAGAAATGCTTCCTCAACATCGGTGATTTTCTTTAGACATGTGTCCCTGACTACCATGCCCTATGTTGTCAGCGTCGATGACATATCGATGACCAATGATCGACAAAGTTTTAAAGTTAATGTTTCCGCAGTTTCATTTCTCGAATTCTGTCGATGCTAAATATGTATCGACAATTGGTGATCGATGATGGTGGTCGTTCCTGTTCTTGATTTACCTCTTGAATTTCTCCTATGCTGAAAACGTATTGCCAATGTTAAAATACTATCTTATAGACCAAAATTCGTCGGTCAGCGATCATTCGAAAAAGTTTTAAACTGTGCACATTTCAGGCCTTTCATGCAATGTTACTTAGAAAAATTGAATCTCTCAATAGTTTTAAACCAAAAAAAATATGGCCGATGATAAGGTTCAAAAAGAAAAAATCCATTCATTCAAGACACAAACTCTGATGCAATAAAAATGAAAAGTGGTACCCAAAAAGAAATAAATTCTGTAAATTTTTTTAGGGTGTGTTGAGTTCTCAATAGATACGAACATTAAATTTTCCCAACATGGATCTGTCAAAAATGTTGTACAAAATAACCTGGATAAACTACAATTATGCAACCCAACAAACAAACCAAACCATGCAGAAAAACATGTAGAAGCATAATAAAACATGCTGAACAATCATCAGTGAAAGATGTAATCTTTTCATTAAACATAATGGAAAATTAAACACAATACAACACATTAAATAAACAATTAGGCATTCAAGACATGGCACTTATATTTTAAAACAACTAGCTTCATACCTATGATGTTCCTCCTAGTTGTAGACACTATTGTTCCAATTCTCAACAATAGGTCACCCCCGAGCCAGGGATATCACTCCACCATGGAAAAGGTACTCTCACTAGTCCCACTAAGGTATGATAACACACAAAAAATCAAGATAAGGCCAATGGAACCAACTCCAAAAATAGGTCTCATCACAACCTCTCATTCCCCACAACCTTCCCCACCCAAGGAAGTGTACCCCTTCACTTCTCCATAGTTCTTCCACTCTCCTACTTCCCTTCCAGGGATTCAACAACAATACGACTAGGAAGTATTAGAGCTCTATGGAACTTGGAACACAAGGTTTCTTTTTTGGATTTACTGGCACCCACAAGGCCATCACATATGGAAAACTATCCCAACAATCCCCCTCTCTGGTCTCATCCCTTACCAAAGAAAACCAAGGATAAAACCACACCCAAACCACCATGGTTTTACAGGGTGACTACTCCAATAGCTCTCAACTCCACTCTTTCCTCCAACTCACTCCCCAAACAAACAACAATTTGAATGATTGACAAAATATCCCTAAACACACTAATCCTACAACTCAAGTATGCATGCAAACAACATGACGAGTGGCACAAGAGTAACTACTTCGTCTCGCTTGGGAATTCATCCCTCCTCAAAGAATTAGGATAAAAACATCAACACTAGAAAAATTAGGCTTGGAATTTTTAGGAATATTTTATTATATTCCTTGGATTATCCCCCCTAGATTAAGCCCCTCTCATAAGTCCCTTACCCATTTTCCCTTTGATGGATTCCTATCCATCCATATGCTTTTCATCCTGAGGTATGAAAAAATGATGGATTTTTATTATTTTGACAATGTGATTACAAAATCAAAAACTTGGCACATCAGACACAACTTAGAGGATCAACATCCTAATATCACACATGCACCCTAACCTAAACATCCACACATACAAGGTACTCTGACCTAAAATCATCATGGATCACCAACCTATATGAACATATATACATTCATACATATAGTTTCCACCTTGTTGTATTACAAAAATTCTTGACATTACATAGATGAAGTTTTTAAAGGAATTGCATTCATCTCTAAAGGATGGGATGGGGCTTCCCTAGGATAGAAAGAAAATAAAAATATATAGAAAGAAGAATTAGGACAAACTTCAATGATCAGTTAGTTCACTCAATAATTTATTGTAGCAATTATCATGTGAGAATACTAGTATAAAATAAATTAAATTAAAATGGAAAAATGATAGGAATGGAGAGGAATACATAACTCTAGGATTGAAAATGAGAAAAATTATGGAAAACCCTAACTGTAATTGTTTTGGTGGATGTTGGGATATTTAGACACTAAGGAGTTAGTTAAGTTCAAATTTGTCTAATATGTCTTTAGGTAAAAATGTGTTTATTTATTATGCAATAGTATGAATCTGTAGTTATATAATACAATGTTCACACTATGCTTTAGACATAGAGTGATCCAATAGATCATATTCTCTTTGATCTTAACATTTGTATTGATTTGTGGCTTAGCACCCGAATGGTCCATGATATCTATTTAAATATCATGGATGGTCATTTACTGATGATGAATTCTAATAAACTCTCTTGTAAATTATTTTTATTTTTCATTAATATATTTCCTCAAGTGGCCATGATGGCTAGGTCTCTGGAATCTTTCCCTCTTTGAGGCTTTTAACCACATAAAAACATTGGTGTTATGATATTTTATTTGGTTGTGTGAGTGTTTTCTTAAGGTGTTCATCATGTGTGGGAATAAATTATTTTGTTGAACAATTGAGGCTCATCCAAAGTTTCCAATGTAGACATAAGATGATCAATCAAAATTTTAACAGATTCCCTCTATGGGCCTAGAGTAGTTTCCTTATTAATAGTGATATTTTCCAACCCATGTTCTAGACCATGTAGTATGATGGAGTGATCTCCAATAGTATCATTACATTCAACATTATCTATGATGGATTCAATTATCCATATCCTAACCTCTTATCATGAATATTTATTTATACCAGCAAACTCAATAGCAAAGATCTTCTTAATTTATGCTATTTTGATGTTAAAATCCTCCTTGGTTATCACTTAAGTCATCAATTAATGAATGAACTTACAAAAAATTTGTCATATTTTCATCATTGAAAAACATGTTATATCTTAGTTTCTCAATGTTGTCACAATATTTAACAAGTTTTGTAAGTATTCTCAACTTAACATCTTCTGATTTTGAGCAACATTTGATATGATGGAAGGTTATCTTTCATTACTTCAATAGGACTTGGGGTTTGAGTTGTCTGCAAATAATTTGACATAAATTTTATTGAAATGAATATATTTCTCTATTTTATAATGTAATGTTTTCTCTAATGCAGTAAGCTTACACTTGAGAACAAGAACCCTAACAACAATATGCCATATTTAAAATAAAATAAATTGATCTATCTTAACAATCAACATCTACAATTTCCTTTACTACAAATATCAATTCTTTAGTATCTTGGACCTTAGATATTATCTCAAGTGCATCTTCTTCATCAATTGGACCTTGTATACGTAATATTTCAACAATCAAAGGTCAAGTATTTAGAATGTTCTCAAATTATATCAACATTTGTTGCAATTCTTCTAATTTCCTCTATTGGTCATCCAAAATCTAGCGAAGTATATCTATACTAGCTTCATGCATTCTGAAAACTCTATATATGTTCAAACTTTCTTATATCATGTTGAATGTTTACTTCCTATATCATGCTATGTCCCTTTAATTTTACTATGTAAATTGTCAGCTACTTTTTCTTCCTATCATAAATGGAAACGTGCAGGGTAATAGATTCATCTTGAAAATTTTATAGACCTAGTGCCACAACACTATTATCCACATTCTATTCATTACTTCTCATAACAACCACAAGCCATGGAGTCATCTTAGTCATATCTAGGTTTTTTGGTTTCTCTACAAATGCGTCCAATGCCTTAACTTTATCTACAACACTATATAGACATTTAATAATTTTGATATAAATGGCCCTCTTCTTCTTGGAATAAATTCTTACTACATGCTCATTATCCCATTTAGGGTTCTTAGGGTCATTACCTCCATCGTCATTTCCTGAAATATCATGAGTACATTACAGACTAGTTATAGTGTGTAAAACATTGACACTTTTATATTTAACCTTCTTAGAATGTCTAGGGTTAGGGACAAATGAAGTTTGACTAAGTCCTATGTGAGCCTTAACATGGGGTCCCCCCCTACATTCCTAATTAAAAACAACATGTAAAGAATTATCCTACAACTTGTGCTTCATCATCATGAACTTCATCGCTCTTGCTATACGATGACTTCAACTGACCATGGGTTTCCAATCTTCAAAATCATGTGTGGCACCAAAATCACTTGAGTTTTCCTTATCTAAAATTACATCTTTGCAACTTAGGGCCTCCCTTTTCCATTAAATTCTATCTTCCTATACATTAATGGTAATATATTATAGGGATGTAATACCATAATGAATCATCTTCACTATCTTTTAAAATTGTCATTAGGGCCAAACCTTGGTCCATTTCATGAGTAATATCTATAAATTTTCTATGTATATCACTACCAAACCCAAAAATTCAAATGTCATGTGGTTAAATTGCTTCCTTTTCTTCTTAGAAATAAAGCAATATCATTTAATATTCTACCTATATAATTCTAATAGGAAATACCCATTCTTGAAAAACTTTGATAACAATCTAGGTTTTCCTTTGAACCCATAATCCCAAGTTACAATGTACTTCTCACTCTATGAAAAAACATATTTTCCCTTGAAAATATTCTAGATTCTAAAAAATACAATATGTTTCATAAACAATAAGAATTATAATCACTCTTTCTTTCTATTTAATGGAGACCTGAGTTCTCATATAGTACCAACAAAATCTCCATTGTAGTCTAGATGTGCTAGCATATTCAATCTTTCCAAATGGAAGAAGGTCTCATCCAAAGTGAAAATAAGAGTTTAATGATAAGGGGAGATTTAGTAGTATTTGTACAACCCCATTTAGGTTAATCCACCAACAAGTATTAAATATATTTGTGGAGTATGACTCTAATAAAAGTAACAATGAAATTAAACCATCATAACATCTATGGCAACCATACATTGCTCAATATTGAAAAATATATATAAAAACATAATGCATAACCATGTAGGATCTATAATAGGAATTGTAAGGAAATGAGACACACTTCCATGCTAAACCTAGCAAAAGAGAGGAAGAAATATTTAATAAAGAAATTAAATGAAGCAACAAACACATAGTACATAGAGATTTTACCCTAGAAACCCAAACCCGGAAAACCAACATCCCTTGAGCGTTCTACTCCTTGGTGTTTTATTATTTCAGAATAAAAGGTTACATGTCTAAGCTTGGTCCACAAAACGATTGACATCATACCCTCTTTCTTGTGCAAGAAAAACCCTATATCGAATTCGGCTTACATCTACATGACCAACAACCTCTAAATTAAATACTCTTGGTGATTATCCATTCATCATCTAAAGATTCAATATTCTTTGATTATCCTTTATGACCTTAAAACATGCATTCTTTATAGGCTTTACAACAAGAAAATCCCTAAAGAATTTGGCACCCAAAAATAGTTACATATACCTGCATATCATTAGCTACAAATCCCGCAAATCTTAAGATTTTGTTGCAGTCAACTACCATGTCATATTACCTGTTGAATACTAGTCGACCTTCATTAGGTCTTTGGTTGGTTTCCACATGACCGCATACCGACCTCTTGTCGATTGACCTCTTCTACTTGTTGTCGATTCCTTTACCATGTAGAACCACCTCGACCTTCGAATTTAAATTTACCCAGTTGGCTATCCTCGACCTTCGACTTGTTTTCGATCCACCTCAACTTTGTCTTTACCTGGTCAAATCACCTACACCTTTGAATTTGACTATTATTCTATCCACCTCGACTTTTACTACACAAAATATAACCAAACATTCTCCCACTTGTTGTCTTATTTGTTAAAACCAGGAGACCTTTGAACTTTCATTCATAGACCTAGGGAAACATTTCCCATTGTCTCTTAGCACCAAGAGAAATGCACAACACTCACATACTTGGTCAACAAGTCTGTTTTGTTTTCCAAAATTTCTACTTTCTCCAATAACACATTATTTCTTCCCACCATGTCTCTCACGAAATGGTGTTGTACATCAATCTGCTTAGTCTTTGAATGATAAGTTGCATTCTTTGCTAGAAATATTGCACTCTGACTTTCACAACTTATCTTCATGGCTCTCTGCTCAAACCTGATTCATGAGCACACCGTTTGCATCCATACTTCTTCTTTTCTTCCATGAGTGACTTTCATGTATTCAACTTCTATTGTTTACAAGGCTATGACCGCTTGTTGCCTATGCATCCAACTGATTTCTCCATCGAACATTTTGAACACATATCCATTGGTTGACCTTCGTTGATCCATATCTCTAGACAATTCCACGTCGACAAAGCCATGTACATTTAATTCACTGTTTGTTGGGTGTGGAGCATGAGTTATACATGGGTTTCTTTGATCTAGGGAGTGTACATACGTGGGATGAATGAGGATAGGGCACGTACAGTTGATGAGGTCTTGAAGATATGTGTTTGAGCTGATGGCATGCTCTTGGATGATGAAGAAGGTTCCAGATATTCATTCTATGGGCTCAGATCTTCCATAGAAACTCTGGTATGGTTGCATTATTTGTCTTGATGGACATTCTTGTTTGTTGTGAGGTGAATACTTGAGGTATTCTTGGTATGGTTGTTGTGATGCGGTATGTGTTGGTTGATGGAGTGATCAACACTCTTGTGACTCGGTTCTATTATGATGGCTACAATATACTTGTTTTTTATACATGATTGAATGTCATTCATAGTGTATGGTTGAGATGTATGAGAAAGCTATTGGAGAGATTGGATGTGTTGTGACTAATGATGGGTCAGACTAGACAGTGGAAGACATAAGAGAATGTGTTTGCAAGTTGCAGAGGATCTGAGCATCTGATGAAAAGGATAAACCTTAGTTTCTCAAAGGTATAGGCAAGTTGTAGCATAGACTGGCAGTGTACATACGTTGTCTATACTACTGGTAGGGCATGTACATACGTGTGTTGCACTACAGACAGGTCATGTACCTATGACAGATTGATATCTGTGGAGGATTTTTTCCTCATCTCAGTTGGTGCTGAGGATGTAAGTTGAGTCTTGCATATAGAGCTGGTGCTCTTGTAGAGTTGTACTCTATTCAGTTGTTGCTGAAAAACCCCAAGGATTTTAGTCCGTAATAAAAAGAAAATTGTACATACATCTTGTGTTCTTTCTGTTCCTTGTGGTGATGACTTGTTGATGATATATTGTTGATATATGTTTCTGACATGTGCTCACATCTAATTGGTTATAATTGACAGCAATGAGTAATGAGTAAAATTTGAATTCTAACTAATGAGTTTTGTGTAAGAGGGAAGTTTTGAAAAAGAGCCCCACACTCATTCACCCCCCCTCTAAGTGTGGTAGGTGTGTCCAACATACACAAAATTAACTTCATTGACCATTGAGATGATCAACTTCTGATGTTGTTTATTTCTTTACGGATATGCATTTTCCAATGAAATCTATAAATCCTTAGTGCATTGATACATATGTCACCTTGAGATAAAAACTAGATCAATACAATTAACAAGTGGGTGATATGGAAAAAACTTAGGGACACTTGGGTTGACCTACTGTAACTATAGATACATATGCTAGAAATGTACCTAAATTATCTTTAGGTAGACTTCCTCTCTCTACTGATCCTCCCTCCAAATATCCTTGTTTACGACCACCTTTGAAAGTTGTGTTTATAGTTGTTTATGGGCCACATTTAACTCTTCCTGTCATGCTTCAGTCTAACCATCCTCTTCCCCACTTCATTAGTGGTTATCATCAATATGCTCAAAATATTGGTAGTAGACCACTACTGTACCATTTTTGTTTATGTGGCTTTCCCTGTAGTTCGAATCCAAATAAGTGGCTGACCTCTAGTGATAAATTCCTCAAAATTAAATGATTTGTGACCCTTCGAATTAGTGTTTTGTTGAGCTGTCTAAAATGTGTGCATTACTTTTTCTTGAGTGGCCTTAGTAAAAATGGAAACACATTATTTTGGTCTTGAAAAATATACAACATGATTTGGTAGTTGCCTGGGTCTTGCATTAAATGATCCAATTATACCATGATTGACAAACAATCCAATGGGGAATGTGGAGGAGGAGTGGTAAAGGTTGGGAGTTGCACGAGTCACATTTCACTGGAGTAATATTAGTTGTGGAACCTTTAGGGTTTCAGGAAATTGTTGCAATGGAAATATGGTCAACCCACAAGGGTTTTGTTGATAATATAATGAAATGTGTGTTTTATCTTAAGTCAAAACAATAAGTGTTTAAGAATTAAAGTTTCAATGGGAAATCTTATGGGTTGATTAGACTGGTCTATTTTTTCATCGAGTTGAGTCTTGATGTGATATGTATAAGAAGTTATGGATAAGTTGGCATGCAATATTTTATACATTTGAACAAATATTGCAACCAATTGATGTCATAAATGTAGCTAAACTCTTTAAATATTCCAACATTCGATCATTTCACCACTTTCATTTCTTTCGTTGCACAACCATTACTTATGCTAGAGTCTATAGTCTTTGTTGACTTGTCTATTAGTTCTCAAGACAAATAGTCCATGATATTGACCTATACTATTTTTTATGTATCAAATATAATCATCCACCATGTGTAAGTTATTAGATGTTAAAGACCAAGGAAATTGTTTATTTATAGATTTATGACCTAGGAGTTGATATTGTGGGTGACCTTTATATGGAGTAGTGGAACATATTAGGCTACTAGACAACAACATCATGGATGGGGATATCTTCACTAATTTGAAGCTTTTAGTAGATATGGACTAGACTACGCTCAAATTTGGTGAAGTCACTAATGTGTGGAAGCTCATGTTTGAGCCCTTATGAGACTAAACGCTTACTAATAACCAAACCTTTAAACATTTGGTGGTATTGGGGAAGTAATGAGGTGCAATAATTTTCATTATTTTGTTGCATGATAATTCTCTATGGATGGATAGGGCATATCCCATACATATCCAATACATCCATGTGATTACTATATTATCCATGAAGGGGAAATATGTAAATATTTCATTTTAGGGTGTTAAAAATCATGGAAAATGTAAAGTGGATTGTATTCTCTACTAGAGGTATGGGACACCCTAAGTTGGTCATCAATGAAATAAAAAATGAACATGTGTTATTTACATGCCAACTCATCCACTAAAAAATCATGTGGAAGTTCACCCAAGTTGAATGCACCCTAGACACCATCTTAGTGGCCGAGTTATGTGTTCATGGGGTGAATCTCAAATGGTGCAAGTTGGTAATTGTTTCTAGTCTAAGAGGAATCTCATGCCACAAACTCACACTTTAGTTTTGGAATTTTCTATGTGGAAATGGATGGAACGTTAGGGTTATGAACTTTGTGTATCTCTAGGTAGAATTGTTATTTCCCTACAATATAAACCTTGGAGGAGCTATAAGGATGCCCAAACATTTCCTTCAATGATGTAATATTTATATAATGGTACAACAATATAATGTTTATCACCAACATAATCATGTGAGTCTTAAAACCATTTTCCAAGGCTCGTTTGGTGAAGCTCTAGTTTGGCATGTTGCAAGATAACACTTGGGTTTATCCATGGGGAGGTGACACTAAGAAATTCAAAGTTTTATCCCTTCCATTTTATGTGACTAATAAAGGAATACACATAGTTTTGACGATTAAAAACATCAACAAAGTTTTGCCCGCAAAGTGTTGTTAAAGCCTACTATTATAAAAGTTAAATAATACTAGTAGGTGGGACCCCCTTGTATATTGGAGATCAGGTTGTTCCTTTTGTTTTGTTTTTTGTGCTCATGTTCGACACTGCTTACATGGTTGATGAGATCTTGTTTTTAGTGTCTATGGATTGGACTTATGAAGTATTGGTTCTTATGTCACTGTGGCCTATGTTATTCATTGGTACCATTTATATATGTTCTTGGGACACCTACACAATAAACATGTTAGCAATGACATACACGAGTGATTGGAAAAAACAAAAGGCAATATAAAATAAAAAGGAAGAAACTAAAACATGTTATATACTATTCTACATTCATCAATTTTTAAATGAGTCATTTCTATCCTAGTTATTAGATTAGTAGCTATGCAATTTTTTTTTAGTTATATAATTGATATGCATAGTGATTATGTTATGGCATGAGTTGATGTGGATCGTGCTATTGGGATGATTCGATACATGGTTTATTGGATTATATAGTTGATATGTAATATGGTCAAAGTTGGAAATGGGAGATATGATGTGGATGGCGCATTTGACAAGTAATAGATGCAGATTCCAATGCAGGGTTTAAATTAATGGTGTTAATGAAAATCTTGTTGGCATGTACTGATGAGTTAATGAATTGTGGGTGGAGGTAATGTGAATTTACTGCACGTCACCCTTACTCCTTTCATTGATCTCCACCCTAATCAGGCTATTGTTCAACCTTGTTGTTGTGGTTATGATCTGATTTCTTAGAAGAGAGAAACCGCTCGTCCAGCTCACGTTTTAAGGTGTTCGATTACAGGTATGTATTTTTTTGGCCATTCATGAGTCTACTCTGGTTATGAAATGATTATTGGCTCAGGTGTATTGGTTTGTTCTTTCCTGAAGTATTGCAACTGTGTAAAATTTTGATTTTTGAATCAAGCGTTGATGGTTCTTTCTGCAATAATCTTGAATTCATAGTGTTATTGGTCATCATGGGTGTTAGCAGCCATAAGAGCTCTCTCTGATCCTTGTTGGTTTAGTTGGAGGGCTTTTTTTGGTTTTGGGTGGCTGGTTGTCCTCATGCATTCGTATCGCTATGACCAATCTTTGGTTTTTATGGGTTTTAATGGTTGGAAGCACTCTTTGTCACTACGTCTTGATTTACTTAAGCATTGGTTTGTTTCCAGCACTAAAGGTTACGCAGTGGGTTACACAATGGGTTATTTTGTTCTTTCTCGGCCCTGTCTTCACTTCAACATTGTGGTTGTTTTACTGGAGAGGCACGAGGGTTATACCCTGCATGTGTTAAGTATCATTATTGGTCGATTTGGAGCCTCTCTCCTCTGTTATAGCCCTCTTATCATGAGATTTCTTACCTACCCATGAATAAGTCGTGGTTCTCTCTGTGTATGCATAGTTCGTCTCGGAGGTTTTCACCATTGGAAGGAGTCATCTCTAGCTTTCCCTGTGTTGGTCACAGATCAAACCCTTAACTCTACAGGTTTGAGGGTTGATATAGAATATCAACGTGGCTTGTTGGGTTTACTGCTTGGTTATTGTTGGATGGTTGTGTATTGTGGAAAAAAATTGGGTACAACTCACCCAATTGGTAATACGACGATCGTGTTGGTTTGATATCTAGTCACTACCTGTGTTATTAAAATGGAAAACCCTGCATTGTTAATTGGACAATTCAAAATACACAGTCACTCTCCTTGTGTTTGATAACCTAGTATTGTTTAAATTGGGAAGGTTATAGCCTCACTTCATGTCGATGCGTGGGTATGTGTGGTTTCCACAGCATGGTAGGTCGGTTTTTTATTTTTACGATAGTCCAATTATAGGCTTAGCATTGAATTGGTTGATTGTTTGATACACAGACACTATATTTTTGCACTATGATTATTCAGATGTTTTATTTGGCATTGGTTACAATTGCTAATGATGCTCGCACATATTACATTTGTGTCTGTGGAGTTCCTTCACCATGAATAAATGGTCATTGTAATTATGAGTTGTTTTGTTGGGGCCAAAGGGTTATTGCAACTGGTATTACTATAGAAAATCCACCCACTGAATGCTTATGATCATTTGATGGCATGAGCCCGAGTTTTACATAGCATGGTTTGATGTAGTTTGATTAATTTGAAGTAATATTGTGTTAGGTTGATAGCTCGGCACGATGGGTTAAGTTAATACTATGACTATGTGTTTGGAATTTTAAAATGGGAATGTTGCATTGTGGTGTTTTGGGTGGCTTCCCACTGTGTATAATATGGATAATTTTGGGTTCCACACTCAGGGATAGTCACAGAGTTTTAAGCACAAATTTGTTGCAATTCGATTATTTGTTTTATGAAGAAAACCATGTTGTTGATACCTCATCGTGTTGGATGGATAGATTAGCATTTTAGAGTCACATTGAATTGGTCTTGTACAGTGACAGAATTACACTTGCATGATTGAATTATTTTGTGCATAACATGTGTTGGAATGGTGGTTGTTGCCTATCTATTTAAATGATGATCTGGGTTTTTGCAATTTTAATCTGGATTATTGGGTTGACTGCCATTATGTATGGTTAAGGAATGTAATGCATTTTAATGATAAGCCCAATTACAGTGACAGTATAACTTCATTGCAATTTTGAAACACGACTTTGGGCGTATTTGATGATTGAAGAAATGGGTGGGAAGTGGTTGTTTTGATGATTAACAGAGTGGAAATGGATGCTATTACACATTTGATAATTATTATAAATAAAAGGAACAAAACTTCCTTACAGATTGTTGTGGAATTCATATTGTCTTGTTGATGGCACTGTGTTAGATTTTTTACTATGAGCAGTGAACTAGCTAATACTCAGTGATTGTTATGATCATTTGGTTGGTGAATCTGCTTTTATCAGAATGACTATATGGATTACTTGATTAATTTTTTGAACAATACCCACTCTCATTCCTCACCATTATTTTGCTTTTCGCTAATTACAACCCCATCACCTTCCCACATTCATTTTTCACTCCCTATTCTAAAAATGAATAGGGAGGAACAAGAGGAGGATAGAAGCATAAGCATACTAAGGTTTTTTCTTGAGTTTATGTTGAGATAGTTCAGTTTTCATTCATTAATTTATTCATCACAAGACTAATTATATTTTATGATAGCATGGTCTTATTGTAGACAAAAATATTCAGGGCTGAATTACATCATTCAGACACATGTTTTTCAATGGTGTTGATCTATCGTTGATACTCTGTGTAGACTTGTCTGTTTGTGAATTAATTTTCATGACTGGCAATGGATATTGTGCAGAGTCAAGTGGGAAATAATCTGTGGCAAGATGATCCAGCTTTTAGAGTTCAGTTTTGGTTTTTTGTCAGAGGTCCTTTTTTATGTTCCATTGGGGATGTCTAAGTTTGACTTTGGTCCAAAATTTCTGCATGAGATTTTGTAAAGAAAATGACTCTTTGGTGAACTTGAATGAAATAAAGGATTTCTTTATGTCTCATCTATATTTATTATCATCTTGGTGACTTTACTTCTATATTTACATTTATTTTAGCAACTGATATGTTCAGAAAAGTATATAAAAAGTAAATTTCCAGCCTGTTTTTTATTGATAAAATACTAGACGAAGCACTCGTAATTAATACTTGTGAGTTAGGATGTTATTTTTGTTGGCTATAAACATAGGGTGATATTCCCATCTACTTTTATTTAGCCAAGAAGAGTCTGAAAATGCGTGAGTAAGATCATTTCATATCTTTTCCTCAACATTTATTTGGTGACCATATTGGGGAGATCTTCGATATCTCTTTGGTTAATTTTTATACTCGATTCTCATCGATACATATTTCTTTTCCAATATTGATTCTTTGACTTTTTTTTACTTAATGATTGTTCCTGCTGCAAGGCAGCCCAATATTGAGCCCAATCTTCAAGACAAGACCAACATTGCTTTGAATCTATTTAATACCATCTTAGACAATGCCGACACCCGTGATGAGATTAACCACTCTTGGGTAGCAATTGAATGAGATATTGGTGCTCAAGAACAATTGGAAGCTAGACATAGACAACCTAGAAATCAGCAGTGACTCTTTTGTTTCTTCAAGTTTTGGCCTTTCTTTCATGTCCTTATATTCTCGTGCTTCTAGGAGAAGAAGAGGATTGTCACCTGAAATCAATCCTATTGCTGAAATAGGAAGAAGAAACGTTGTGTTATCTACCCAACAAAGTACTCTGAGGAGAACTTTATCTGATTCATCTAGCTCATCTTTCTTTCCCTCATCTATCATACACAGGATGGCATCTAGTGGTGGCTCTGGTGGCACTGGAAGTGCTCCATCTTCTCAATATTCATCATCTTTCGTGATTGGTAGCTTATATAGCCATCTTATTCTTGTCCAATCTACCACAAACCCCACCAAAGTCATTAAAAAGTATGGGATTTTTCAGTTTGAAGAAGACGCCACAACCACACTGTGGCATGTGTCCTCTCCTATTAACCTAGCACCTGCTACTCATCCACTTCCAAAGTTTAAAGAGAACATGACTAAGTTTTTAGGAAATAACACTGTCAGTACAAATGAACACCTGGTGGAATTTTATAATGCTTGTCATAACATAAGGTCCAATGACAATGACACTTGCATGCACTTGTTTGTCAATTCTCTGGAAGGAAAGGCTGCGACCGATTTCTTTGACCTTCCTCCTAAGATTTTGTCTACTTCGGAGAATTTAATCTATTGGTTCTAATTTCTTTGACTGCTTCTTCATTTTGTCTTTTATGAAATGATTATTGGCTCGGGTGTATTGGTTTGTGCTTTCCTGAAGTATTGCAACTGCGTAAAATTGTGATTTTGGAATAAAGCGTTGATGGTTCTTTCTGCAATAATCTTGAATTCATAGTGTTATTGGTTAGCCTGGGTGTTAGTAGACCTAAGGGATATCTGTGATCCTTGTTGGTTTAGTTGGAGGGGTTTTGTTGGTTTTGGGTGGCTGGTTGTCCTCACGCATTTGTATTGTTATGACCAGTCTTTGGTTTTTATGGGTTTTAATGGTTGGAAGCACTATGTTTCACTGCATCTTGATTCACTTGAGCATTGTTTTGTTTCCACCACTAAAGATTACGCAATGGGTTATTTTGTTCTTTCTTAGCCCTTTCTTCACTTCAGCATTGTGGTTGTTTGACTGGAGAGCCACAAGGGTTATACCCTGCATGTTTTAAGTATCATTACTAGCCTATTTGGAGCCTCGCTCCTCTGCTATATCCCTCCCATCATGGGATTTCTTACCTGTCCAGGAATAATTCATGGTTCTATCTGTGTATGCACAGTTGGTCTCGGAGGTTTTCACTATTGGAAGGAGTCATCTCTAGCTTTCCCTGTGTTGGTCACAGAGCAAACCCTTAACTCTATAGGTCTAAGGGTTGATATAGAAGACCGACATGGCTTGTCGGGTTTACTGCTTGGTTATTGTTGGATGGTTGTGTATTGTCGACAAAAATTGGGTACAACTCGCCTAGTTGGTCATATGACGATCATGTTGGTGTTATATCTAGTCAATGCATGTGTTATTAAAATGGAAAACCATGCATTGTTAATTGGACAATTCGAAATACAAAGTCACTCTCCTTGTGTTTGATAACCCAGTATTGTTTAAATTGGGAAAGTTATAGACTCGCTTCATGTCGATGCATGGGTATGTGTGGTTGCCACATCATGGTAGGTTGGTTGTTGATTGTTATGATAGTCCAAGTATAGGCTCAACATTGAATTGGTTTATTTGTTGATACACAGTCACTGTCTTTTTTCACTATGATTATTTGGATGTTTGATTTGGCATTGGTTACACATGATAATGATGCTCGTGCATACTGCATTTATGTTTGTGGTGTTCCTACACCACAAATAAATGGTCATTGTAATTATGAGTTGTTTTGTTGGGGCCAAATGGTTATTTCAATCCAGATGACTATAGCAAATCCATCCACTTTATGTTTATGATCATTTGATTGCATGAGCCCGAGTTTTACACAACATGGTAGGTCAGCTGTTGATTGTTATGATAGTCCAAGTATAGGCTCAACATTGCATTGGTTGATTGGTTGATACATAGTCACTGTCTTTGCAAGATACCAGATATATAAAATATGCAGAACAGAAATGAAATGCTAGAAATAACAGAATAACAGTGAAATATCCAGCATGATCTTCACAATACACATAAATGATATACGAAATAGCAACAGAAATAGCACTTGAACAGAAATAGCACTTGATTCAGATAGCAATGTTCACA
>JZKD02S1752199.1:884991-899692 GCA_000966675.3 Picea glauca | reverse complement strand
TATATATATATATATATATATATATATATATATATATATATATATATATATATATATATATATATATATATATATATATATATTTGGTTGGGTGTATGGGTACTGTTTTGGTATGGGCATTTTCTTATAGGAATGGGGGCGTTCCATATTTCTGAGGCTGTATTATACAACACAGGGGCGTCTTTTATTCAGCGGGCATCTAATGTTATTGTGGGCGTATTCATGTTAACGAGGTTGTGCTGGTATTCACATGAAATATATGCTGAAATCACCCTGCTCAATGTCCTATTTTTCCATTGAAATGTCTCCATAGATGCGTTAACAATTAGGGCTTGGGATGTATGCCAACCAAAGTTAGGATTGCGAAAGTTGAGGGTTGACCAGGTAGAAAAATTTCAATTTAGTGCCAATATTCGCTTTAGTTACAATCTGCGTTGAGACCTGTGATTGACGTCTCTGTTATATAGCGAAACTCCTGGTAAATCAACTGCCTCTCGGCTTCCTGTTCTTATTCTCAGTGTTTTTATATATGCAACAGACATTCAACACGTTCTCCTCCCCAACTCGGCATTTTCGTGAAACTGTTAATAAAATACGGCCATCTGATAAGGTTCATGGTATTAAATATTGTTTGACAGGAGCTCAACAATGCTCCCATATAATAGCGTATTCTTGCCTTTACTATTTTCGTTAGTAACTCTAAACATTGATTCTGTCAATCTTTTACAAGTTAGTACACATTGTGTGGGTACGTGGTTCTATGGTCTCCCAATATAACTTTATTGCCATAAGTTTCTTGTATTAGATGTCGATTGACAGAGGCTTGAAATTATTGATTCTCTGGTCCTCATAACAATATGGTGGTAGCAATGACTGATTTTATTTCTTCCCGCTACACTGTTCTTGGATGGGTAAGCCGATTTTTTTCAAGGTCCATATCTACCGTTATACCAACCCAGATTGTGCCATGGATGATCAGTTTTTCTTGTTGATGCATGTGACGCGTCGTGCACTTTGATTACTTGTGTGCTCTTGCTTGGCACTCCATGTTGGCGCGCTACTTGGTTCTAGATCGTGCACTTTCAATATTTGTTTATTATTATGATTGGTACATAGTAATAGAACTTGATTGACTATGGAGTTTGGGATTGCGTAATAGCCCTACTTTTTATATTTTGGGTCTGTGTGTTGCCTCAGCCTGCTGGTTAATGGCATTTACGACCGGATGAGTTCCTTGGGCATAACTGTTGAGGACGCACTGGGCAAACTGCCAGGGAGGCGGTGCAAATAAATTGCCAGTGTAGACGCGTGATAGTCCGTCTGTGTGTTAATCGTATTTTCCTTCAGAAAAGAGTTTGGTCTGTAGCTTGCCGTTAGGAGAGCCAATGACAGCGTCCCGTTATTAAAATCAGAGTAGTTATAGTTACCCTATTGTACTGTTAATGCCACTGAAGATGAAACGATAATACAAAACAAAAAAAGATATAAAAATTGTTGACGTGATGGTTGGTAACCGCCATTGAAGTTTAGGGTTTCCAATGTAACACTACTGCATTTTAAAATGGATACGCCAAGTCATTTATGGCACAGGTATAATTAAATTCTATTATGTAATTAGTCGGCAATTTAGTTGGCATCGTTTATGTTAGGGTTATCATTTTAATTGGGAATTAGATAGAGGATCTGCGAGGGCATTTAATGCAATTGTATAATTAATTGATTCTGCTCCAATTCCACACGGATAATCTCCACCGAATTATTCTCCATGTTTTAAATTAATAATTGTTTAATTTTCAAGGATTATACCAGCGATTGGCAATGTTAATATTAGGCATTATTTTTAATACTATTTATATGCTTACATGTAATATTGTTTGAAATGAATGCTATTGACAATGCTGGTTTAAATGGTAATATTGGTTTTGCTTTAAGTGCAATACAAATATTGGCTGAATTATTCTCCGTGTTTTTAATTTAATATTGTTTAATTTTCAATGATTATACTAATTATTGACAACGTTAATATTAGGCATTGTTTTTAATACTTGTTAAATGCGTGCATGTTATTATTGTTAAATAACATTGGTTATGTTAATATTTGTTACATGCAATATTTGTTTACTTGTTATATTCTTACATGCAATATTGTTGAATGAATGCAATGATAATACTTGTTAAATACTCATATTAATATCGTTTAAGCTGCAATGTTAGTAGTGGCTTAATTGCCATGATATTACATGATTAAATTGCAAAGATAAGGTTGTTATTAAATTGCCAGGGAATTGATGATGGTTGATTCACAATTTATTATGTGTTAAATTGCCATGATATTACTTGTTGATTGGCAAGGATAAGGTTGTTACAATGCAATATTGTTTACTTGTTATATGCTTACATGCAATATCGTTTGAAATGAATGCAATTGACAATACTTGTTTAATATTAATATTGATATTGTTTTAAAGTGCAATATTAATATTGGCTTAATGGCGATGGTAATACCTGTTAAATTTGCATTAATAATAGTTGTTCTAATTGGCAATGCTAATGATGACGGTAGAATCGCAATGTTAATTTTGGATTAATTGAAATGTTCGTGATGATGTTAATTTGCAAGGTTATTATTCGTTTGTGCTTATTGTTGTCCCTGAACTCGTGCCTAATGACTTATAACTAATAATGGGGGTTGAGATTATTGGCTTTTACCTTATGACAAAGTCTTCGTCGGTTGATGATAGTTAATGGAGCAATTGGTCTTGATTGATGTCTTCGGGTCTCAATAGTGGTTGGTCGACTTGAGTCCTCCTGACTTGCGTCTCCCGTAGAGGTCATGATTGTCCCTGATTTTGTAGCACCTGGTGGTATTGTATTGCGTAGTATGTTCGTGTCGGGCGGGATATAGACACCTCTTGTAGCTTAGTATTTATGTCTGTGTGTAAGTCCGGTGGAAGGAATCCAGTGCCATATCAAGAGTCTCGGGCTGTTTAAAGGCACAGTTCCACTCTTGCGACACACTCTGAGCCGTATTAGTAGTCTCGGGCTGTTTAAAGGCACAGTTCCACTACTGCGACTCTACTGTTGGATTCTTTCATGTTGTGACAATACTGTACCTAACCCCTGGTGTCTTTTCTGCTTACAGCTGCTAGTTGCACGCCTTATGTCCCGAGGCGTTTAATTCTTGTTGTCACTGTGATATGTCGGGTCGTCATGATTGTGTTCGTCTTACTTGCGTCTTGTTGGTTCGAGTGGTGACGTAGAGTCGAGGGGGTTGTTTCTTCTACACGCGCGCACACACTTTCACAACCCAAAAAAAAAAAAAAATATGCACCTGTTGACAGAGTAGTTGTCCTTAACTAGGAGGGTTGTTACAATACTTTTGTTGCATAAACTAGAAGAGTTGAATCAAACATGGAAGCAATTCTTGTCAAGAAATATCTTTTAAGATAATGAACCAGTGATGGAAAACCTTGTAGAAAAGTGGAATCTTGCAGAAGAGGAAGCAAAATCTATGGACTCACAACTCCARCCAGATGAAAACTATGATATAGAGGGAAACACAAACGTGGGTTCTAAACAACCTGAAAAAGAAGGCATGGAGATTTTTTTTAAATTAAAGAAACATGTGAAGTCTCTCACAGAACCAACAAATAAAAATAAGAAGAAAACAAGGGAAGCTTAAATTCAGACCTCAAATAGAAAAACCAATACAAAAGAAAAGAAAAAGGGTAAGAAACAAATCCAAGAGGAAGATCTCGATTATGTTGAGGAGATATCACCCACATAAGTAAAACGTTTGACGAATTCAACCTCCAAGCATATATTAAGAGGAATGGAAAAGCTTAGCAAACAAACCAAATATTCCAAGGGAAACCAGTCTAATGAAACACAATTAATGAATAGACCCCAGACCATAAGTCTTATGAAAACTCATAAAACAAAAATTGAGACATGGGAAACTGAAGAAGAACAAATGATAGAAGAAACAATTGTTCTTAAAGAACTTCTTGATATAGAAGAAATTCTCGAGCAATAATCCTGCCATGAAATCAAGGAAGATATCAGTCAGTTAAAGGAAACCATTTTTAAGATTGAGATTTTAAATAATGTTATTAAGGAAGAAAATGAAAAGCTCAAAATACAGAGTGCTCTAATGAGAGAGAAATATCATAAGCTCAAAAATAAGTATAAGGATAGAAAGAAGGATTCAAAGCTCAGAAATGTAGCATATCAGGAGACCATTCAAGAGAATGAAAATCTATCTAATCAACTCAGACAATACAAAGATAGAGAAGAGGCACATTCAACCATTGCCACAACAAAATCAAAGAAGAAACGAAGTATATGATTAGATCCCCAAGTTTGAAATTTTTACCAATCGCATGAGGAAGTGCAATATATCCAGTTAGGGGGAGTTGTCGGGTGCTAATTTTTACCTTCTTATCAACACTTTTTCCTTCACTTTTACTTGTTCACACTTCACTTTTTGTCCATTCTCACCTCCCTTGATGGATTAATGTGCATAAAATAAGTTATAAGTTGTTATTTGAGACAAAACTCTTAGTTTTTCTCATAAATAGTGATTAAATATTGTTTATGCAATTTACTGGACTTGAAATCAATAATTACAAGAATTAATGGTGTTTTTTTAGTGATTATAGGAATTGGTGGCTCGGGTACTTTCCCTCAATCAGCAAGAGAAATTTCACTTGGAGTTGTTCCCTAGAAGTCTCAAGATGGATAATTACCTATTATTCCATAGTTTCATCATATGGATCCTCATGTTCAAACTCGGTCAACATCAGTAGTCAGTAGGCATTACAGGAAATCCATGGGCATTATAGGAAATCCAGAAATTGTTTATAAAATATAGCATTCAACACTAGAAACAAGGGAACATTTAGTCAACCAATTTGAGGATTCAACTCAAAAGGATCGAAGAATATAGTCTCATTGGCTATAATGAAGATCCGGTTCACATTTTCTATAATTAGTTAGATGTAGGGAGATATTTGATTGATAACTAATTTCTAAGGACCCATGTTTGAAGATTAATCAATGAATCTTTGAGAGCTTCTATGTAAGAATATTTGTGTTCTTATTTTATTTAAGTAACAAACACTAGGAATGCCCCCCAGGTATGTGTTGTGTTTTATGTAGTATTTAATTCTCTTTCAATGATAACTAAGTTTGCAATGTGTTCTTGTTCCTTTTCATAAAGAATCTATCTAATGTGTTTTTCCATAATTATATAGTGATTGTTAACTTTCTGCAAGAATATTTGAATTCCTCTAGATTCATAGCTATGTTTTCCCATCACATGTGAATTTCATTCTGCTACAGTAGTGTCACAGACCTTAGTCTCTTTGGTTTATGGTATGATTTGTTCTAGATATAGAAATTCAAAGTGTTCAACCTTAATTGAATAAAAAAAATTCTTCAGATCCATACAAACAAATCTATGAAACATTTCCCAAAGTGATTAAACCTGTAAGTCTACAATTGTTTAAATTTGATTCAATTTACAGTCATTTGAATTTGATTAAGTTATTCTCGGCTTATTAATTATGAAAATCTCTTTAATCATTGGTCCAGTTAACTAAATGAAGTACTTTCTACAAGAAGCACACTTGTAAGAGTAGTGATTGATCAGTAGTCTAAGCCCTTACCCTCTGACAGTTAAATATGAATAAGTTGATTGAAGAATTTTTACCTTTTGTTTGTGAGTTTCTCAAAATTCAATAGGAAAGGATTCAGAGTCAATTATGCACATATTGTGCTTGTATCTCACAAGTTTACATTCCCAAATTGATAATTGAATGATGAGAAACCTAGACCACCAGGAAGTCCAACATAGTTGTCATGAGATTCTCTAATGAATTACTTTCATAGTTGCTATGTGTAGAATCATACTTTGCATATATATATATATATATATATATTGAATGCATGTTGTTAGATTAATCTAAATGGGGTTGTGAAAATCCTAGTAAATCTCCCTTCATCTTTAAGCTCTTGGTTATTATGCCTTGAGAGTGACCTTCTTCCTTTGGGAAAATTTATTATGATAGTACATTTGGACTATAATAGAGTTTTTGTTGGTGTTGTATGCAAACTCTAGTTTCCATCCAACACCAACAAATGGTTTTGTTGTTGGGGTCATTTATAAGAGGGATATATTTATAGGATGAGCAGTAGGATTTATAAACATGTGATGCAAGATTAGTGGAGAAAATATTAAGGGATTTTGTGGCACAAGAAGATGGGTTGTGGGAATGGAACCATCAAATGTGTTAGGAGTCTATCTTGGATTATGGTCCTTCTAAAGATCAATAAGGGGTTTTTTAGGTCGAGTTTCCTGTGAGTTCACATAAGTGGCTAAAGAAGCTTGAAAAATAAATGGAGTATACAAATTGATAGAAAATAATCATACAATGCATTGTTCAAAATTATTGTATTAGAATGATTGGATTGCCATATTACTTGTTTTGTATATTTCTCGGTAGAAAATACCACGGAAGGGTACATTGCAGAATTTTTGGCGGAAAATATTTGAGGGTAGATGCAACAATCCAAACTAAAGATGTGACGCTAACCTTAGAAGGATTTGTGGAATAGCCCAAAACCAAGAGAGCTAGTAGACGTTGAACTTAAAAATGAATTAGATGATATAGTTTTAAATATGCATCGACTATTTCAAGAGAAGTAACACCCCCCAGATTGAATAAATGCTACCTTATAATGATGATGGAATAGGACTAGACCCAACCACACCTTATGTGTCTTTGAATCATAATCTATACTCATTCTACTTTAGATTTTCCTTTTCCTAATAATTCAAGTGATAGTAGTAGTCATGTTGGAGATTGGTTAGGAGGAACTAGTAATACCAGTGGAGGATAGTTAGGTACAACCCAACGGGTTAGTAATCCATTTTTATTGCGAAATAAAAATTTTATTACGCAACCAAGCCTAAGTGGTTTTGATTTAGTAGGTTTGATGCAACAGGCAATTCTGCGAATCCCCTTGCATGAGTTTTATGGTTTTTTTTTGTTTTTTTTTTAATTCATTTTTTTAATTGTAGCTTTTTAGTTTTTTTTTTTTTCAAGTTTAATTTAAAGTTTAAGTTTTTAATTTGTTTAATTTTTAAATTTTGTATTTTTGGTTTCATTTTTAACTTTATATTGTTATTTCTTTTATTTTAAAAAAACCATTTAATTTAAAAAAACTCTAAATTTTTTTTAGGTTTGTTATATAGGTGTTTTCTTAATCTAGTTTTTTAAGGTTTTTTTTTTTTAAATTTCAATTTTTTATGTCATTTAAAAAAAACAACTTTTTCTAATATGTCCTTTTTAAGTTCTATGTTGTTTTTTTTTTTTTTAAGTGTGTTATTTTTTCTCTTTAAAAAAAAACTTGTTTACAAAGTTTTTTTTGTTTTTTTTTGTTTTTGTGTAAATTAACGATAATAATAATTAATAAAAAAATTTGTCAAGTTTCCAATTTAGAAGCTGATTTTAGCCTTTTTGTTTGTGATGGTACTAGTTGTCAAGGCCATGGTTTCTGTTAGCACTCCAAGAAACTCCTTAGGGTTGTAGGCTAAGGATGCTTGGTAACTTAGAAATAATGTGTATATGTGTTTGGAACAATGGGGTCTTCAATGATCAATGTAATAGACAACTCATACATCTAAAGAAACAGTGCTTCCAGGAAACAATAATCAAATCAAGTAAATTGAAAAGAGAGGATGAAGAACACTATTCTTGATTGCCAAATACAACTGAATGTAGGGCTTAATACAAGATAGAGAGGAATCCTTTAATTTCAAGTCTATGAGCTCAATAAAGAGATAACAATCTTCATGAACTAAAATAAACTGAAACAAAGTACAGAAAAGGAAAGATGGACAATTCTGATATTGAAAACGAAAGGAAACTGAACTTTATTTCTGCAAAAAAGAGTCTATACAGTAGCATAAAATATCTCCTAGTTTGAACCCCCTAGACTTTTAGAAAAACTAGGCATTTATAACCTTTTACAATCAGTTTTCATATCCTAAAAGAATGGATTTGATATTCTAAAAATAGAAAGTCAAAACTGATTTACAAAAGATAAGGAGAGATCCTCAAGATGAGGTCAATCTCTATCTTTTGGTCTTCAAACATTGGTTGAAAGTCGATGAAGTGTAGCCTAGCCTTCCAAGGATCTTTGATCTGTTCCTCTGAAAGTGGAATTCGAATTTGATGATGTGTGCCAAAAATTCCTTTCATTTTGCCCTTGAAAATGACTAAATCTAGTCAAAAAGTTCCCTTTTGACTTTCATCTCCAAGAATGGCCTTCAGATTTTGACTTGATAATTCACCACCTATCTATTCCAAGAGGTTTCATCTCTTTCTGGCTCAAAAATTTCTGATCTGGGTGAAATTTTGAGTATTCTGGTCATTACAGGCTTTCACCAGCTAATTTACCCGAAAATCCACTTCTTAGCTAGTGAAAGGCGGAGCTTTCACCAGCTAACTAGTTATAATTATGCCTTCTGCGCTGGTGAAAGCGCAGATTTTTTCAAAATCAAATTTCTCAGTCATGGAGAGTCTGTTTTTCATGCTTAAATAGTCGATCAACATATACAAATCCTAAGCTTTCCAATGTTGCTTTCAAATCTGCATTTGGAGCTCGAGAAGCTATTCAAATTTTCCCTACAAGATTAGGCATCGTTCTTTCAAAAATGCCAATGCATTTTTTATCGCTAACATCTGGCTCCAACTGGGATGGATACCTCCCTGTGAGGTCTCTAAGAACCTGGCAGACCTTGTGCCTTTATTATTGGGCCATGGAGTCATTCATCATTTTCGGTGGTTAATGAGCACACACAGGCTCGCCTAAACCACCGAAAACAAAAACTTACCCAAAAATCAAAACTTGATGAATCTCGATTACCTGCAAGAATACAAAGACCTCAGGGCTTGCTAGATGAAACTCCTCTCTCTATTTACAATGCTCCCAATTCTCAGTATGAGGCCAATAGTCACATCCACCATGACTACCTTCCATGATTAGGAGAGACATAAGGATTTTCACCAATTGCATATTTCAGCCTTCCAGAAACACAATGAGGAAAACAAGTTGCACTGCTGGAAGCATTTACACGAGGCATACAAGCAGGATTAGGGACTATAATGAGCTCAAAATCCACTGCGTTGTGTGGACGATCATAATGAATGTTTCTCTTTGCTACAACATTGGTTTCTTTGTCTGAATTCGACCCTATGTGACTTTCCAGATTTGTAACATTGATATATGGTAACAAGATTTACTTGAGCAATCTTTAAAGAAATGCCAAAAAAGATGTCTCCTGATTAATCCTTAAGTACTTCAAAAAGATGCTTGATCTGAGCAATCTTTGACAAAAGAAATACCAAAGAATAATTTTCTAAATATTGAAGGTAACTGCCAAAGGGGAATTGCCCAAAGCAACTGTTGAATGTAGCAAGCTTCTGAACCACAACTGCAAAAGAGAATTGCCAGAAGTGATCTTGCCAAAAAGTAACTGCTATGAGAGAACCTGCCAAAGGAGACTTGCCCAAAGACACCTTCTCAATATAAAACCTGCCAAAGGATAATTGCCCCAAGCCATCTTCTCAATATGGAACTTGCCAAAGGAGAGTTGCCCAAAGAAGCTCTCTAGACATAATGCCAAAGGAGCACTACCCTCAGTAATCTTTCAAGATGTAAATGCCAAAGGAGAATTTCCCAAAGCCACCTTCTCAATATGGAACCTGCCAAAGAAGAAATGCCTGAAGGAACCTTCAAGATCTAGTGACAGAGGAGAACTTCCCTGACCAATCTTCTAAATAAAACTGCCAAAATATAACTCTTTATCAGTCTTCTGAAAATTCCCAAGGAGAACTGGGCTGAACAGCTCCAAACACTGAACTGCTAAAAAACATGTACTCAGCAATATTCAAAGATCAAACTTGAAACTACTGAAAAGGATTGTTCAGTTATCTTCAAAATCAAACTGTTGATATCGAAGTTTGAACTACACTCTAACACAGGATGTTGAAAGCCGCAGTTAAACAACACCAATCACCTCCAAAATCTTGTAATTGCTGCCTTAGTGATACTGAGTATACATTTTCGGAATTTAGGCCCATCAAAAGGTCGTAGCATACTGTTGCTATAAAAATTTCCAAGGACATATGCAGACTCAAGAACTTTGCTTCTTGAAAAACAACAAAACACTCAACAGGATTTTTAACATAAATAAAAAAAAGGGTTTCTAAGAACAAGCCCTCTGATCTGGAAGTCTTTGTTGTTTAACGTCTTCAGATATTAATGTTATGAGAACACTACAATCTGAAGAAAATATTGCTCCTCGCGGCACCCTTTGCATACGATCCCATACTTAATTCGTGACTTTGCATTCCTGTCTTCTTGAAAATCTGGAAGAAATAACTTTTGGCTTTTATCAAAACGGCTATGTATGATCGATCGTTCAGCTTTCCAATGTCTACATCGTGATCTTCATTTTCTATTAATGCCATACAGATTTGCCAATGTTTCTTTAGCTCTGTTTTGTATTTCAACATTAGCCCTTGTACCTCTGACTGCTATCTCAAAACCTTGAGAATACTCTGCCACATGTCAACTATTAGTTTTCTTTTCTTAGATGGATTTCTGACTCCTCCTGGAAATGTTGGATTTTCTGCCTTTAATCTCGAAATAATTTGATGACTAAAAGATATGATAGAAAGCTAAAATAATACCATCAAATATGAACATGATAATTGGTTGCCTAGAAATCCTAGATCTCCATGATTTCCTTCCTTCAAATCTGGAACTATTACCTTCAAATAAGGAAAAGATTGTGATCTATAATTTACCACCTGCCTCTTCAAAATACCAAATATATCTTTTATCTCCAACTGTTAGCCACCAATTCTGGGATGTCTTAATCACTTTATCTGTCCCTGAAAATGCTGAATCTTTTTCAAACTACTGCACTGTTAACAAATCCCCACTGCTACAACTGCATATAAGGTTCACATTCATTTTACCTTCATACTTTAGATAATCCTCAATCAGGAGCATAGTCATTCAACCTTGAACTTCTTAGATTACATCGGATGTCAAGTGTCAAATTCCAGTCTTCAAAGAGATTCGGGTAGTCCTTTGGACTTGTTAAGGATTCAACAGCCTTTTGGTTTACATTACTTAGGTCATTACACCAAATGGAAACTAGTTCTGATACCTTGCTTGGAAAAAGGACCATGCCATAACATAATCTCTGGTATGCAATTTCTCTCTTTCACTCCTATAGTTTTGAGACATTGTTTTGTCGAATCTCTCTGGGGGCATGATTGTTATTGAAATACACATAGGAGCTGAGGAGGAGACTACACTGATTGAAATGTGCGGGTACTTCAATTGAAACCAAGCAGTTAACATTCCTCCATAGGATCCTCCCAACACTACTACAGGTGAATTATCTGCTGACAGATTTTCCTTGAGATCTGTATTCAATGTGGTGAAATCGGCCAAAGCCTGTGAAGAACTGAGAAACTTGTGGGTACTTGAATTGCTACAGGTGGCTTCCTGGGTTCCAAATGACATTGAATGAAAATAGAAGCAATGCTCAAAAAACCACCAGGGTCTTAAACTGTGGGGCGATGTCGGTCATGAAGCCTATGTTCTGTGTAAGCCATTAAATGAAACCTTTGTTTCATGTATATACAAATATCGAATATTTGGCTGAAGCTCCACTCCAATGATCGGAATTGATGAGACACCTATGATGATAATAAGCTTGTCACCCTGACTAGCGATCAAATTCTTTAAACACTTGTAATCTTAACTGGACGCCTGTACAATCTTTGGCACCATTGCCTTGACACCTGCACATTGCAAATGATAGGTGTCGGGTTGGCAATTGCGCTGTTGATTATTCCTCATAAATAGCATATGCCTCAAAAAACTGCAAACACCTGGCAACAACTCGATATCTGCATAATTTTAACATATGTATCATCATTTTGGCAGCTATCATAAGGGTTTCTTGCTTTTTGAAAAAATTCCATATGCATAGGATGTTTTAAAGACTTCGGCGTTTATTCACGCTAGTGCATACATTACTCATTTGATGAAATAAATTGAGTATGATCTTGGCACTTGTGCTAGGTTTGATAATGCGACCTATTCTATTGAATTTTCCCTAGGTAGTAACTGACAGAATACCAAGCTTCACTTCCCTCTGTGTAAACATCATGGGTTTAATTGGCCTCTCTGTGAACTACTCAAATACTGCAGAGACCACAAGGAATCTACTACACACGGTTTCCTTTGGCACATAATGCTTGGCGCAAGACACCTTGAACCCTTTCGTGGCTTTTCTTCATGACTCGATTTGCATGCAGCCTGATGCTTTCACCTGTCAAATGTTCCAAAAGCTGAGCTATCTTCAATCACAGATAGCTGTGCATACATTCTTCTGCGTGCAAACCAAGCACCATTTTGATTTTGTAGGTCAAAAAGGCAAAAACCAAATATTGCTAGGCACAAGTAATCACTGGAAGATTAATGAAGAACCTGGAGTTTAAGACACTGACCATTATTCCAAAGAAAGCAATAAGTCAGATAGAGAGAGATGAAAACGCTTTCAAAATCTCATTATATTTTGGTCGCTAGATCTCTGCAATCTGTCCACAAATGTTCAACTGTAAACCTGCTAGCAATGCCTCGCATCCATTGGGCTATGGAGTCTCAAAAGCTGATTTCAAAACCTAATCCAAATTCTACAACTCGTTCAAACTGTAATAAATGTTGAACACAAGTTCCTGCTGCAAACTACTAGACTGAAAAGGATCTCATGCTCGATGATGAGCTTATTTTCTATCTATTCCTACTCTAACAAGTAGAGGCAAATTGATCAAGTAAAACTGAATTTCCAATGCAGCCAAGTAAGAAACTGAATTACCGATATCATGCTTGATCTTGACTTGAAAAATATTAGAAACCATAGCATATAGAAATGGAGTTTGAAAGGTCAGCAGAACCAACCTTTGTTTGACAAGAGCAATTTGACATTTATGTTGCTCGAATACTCTAGATAATCAGCAAAAGGATCAATGACACTATAAGAAAACACTTCTTCCTGTTGCTTCGACTGAACATCAAGAGATCTTTGCATACCCTTCTTTCGAGAATAGCTGCCACCTTCAACTGCGTGTAAATATGAACAGGGCTACAAACTAACTGCATTGTTGATGATGAATGGTTTCTTGTTGTCTGAAGATCTAGATTTAAGTACGGTGCATGCAAACTTGCTGATTTCTGTAGATGAATTTTCAATGTCAGTTGCAGGAGCTTCAATATCTACTGCGGAAGTTTCCGGATGACAGTATTGCTCTTCATCAAAGACAGGTAAATCCACCACTCCCTTGTTTTGCATAGGAAAATGAACAATCTCCTAATCTTCCTCTTTTCTTTCATTTTTGTTTAAAGTGGTAGGTACATAAGAAGAACAATCCAGAGAATCTTCGGTCACACAATCATCAATATTCACATGAACTCTATCTTGAAGATCTTCCTCTTGAACAACAACAATAGAAAGAATTTCATGTTCACAACTAGAAGAATAGACGTTTTGAATATGTGAATGAAATTCTTCACAACAACCTTCAAGAAGAATTTCCCGAGAAAAATACCTTTCACATCGATGATGGAATACTCTATGAAAATCCGTTAAAGAAGATATGCTAGAAGGAGATAAAGAACGATACCATTCACGAGCATCTCCTTCTAATGAGAAGACAAACATCTTCATGAGCACATCCTCATGATATACATCCAGCTGAATCATGCATTGATGAAATCTGATGATATGATCTGAAGGATTATCTTCTTTCTTTTCTGCAAATCTTGGGAGGTGATCTCCCCAAATATCCATAGAAGGAACTGGATGTGGGAAACCAGGAACTGTTGAGAATTCAAGAGGTGCAAACCTCCGAGCCAAAAGAGCTGCAAACACTTTTGACATTTGATTATTGTGGAGTCGCCACTAAATCTGTCCTTCATGGAGTCGCCAGATAGATAATTACAACCAAATGATGTCCAAGCTTTGTCTATCATCAAAACTGGATCTTGTCGTCTCCCAAGGAATCTGAGCTTCGATCTCCTCTCCCCGGCAATGACGCCAATTTGTTAGCACTCCAAGAAACTCTTTAGGGTTGTAGGCTGAGGATGCTTGGTAACTTAGAAATAACGTGTATATGTGTTTGGAACAATGGGGTCTTCAATGATCAATGTAATAGACAACTCATACATCTAAAGAAACAATGATTTCAGGAAACAATAATCAGATCAAGTAAATTGAAAGGAGAGGATGAAGAACACTATTCTTGATTGCCAAATACAACTGAATGTAGGGATTAATACAAGATAGAAAGGAATCCTTTAATTTCAAGTCTATGAGATAAATAAAGAGATAACAGTCTTCATGAACTAAAATAAACTGAAACAAAGTACAGAAAAGGAAAGATGGACAATTCTAATATTGAAAATGAAAGGAAACTGAACTTTATTTCTGCAAAAAAGAGTCTATACAGTAGCATAAAATATCTCCTAGTTTGAACCCCCTAGACTTTTAGAAAAAATAGGCATTTATAGCCTTTTACAACCATTTTTCAGATCCTAAAAGAATGGATCT
>JZKD02S1752199.1:838524-880284 GCA_000966675.3 Picea glauca | reverse complement strand
AGACCCACCTTCTGACATCTTCATATTAAATAATATCTTCATTAGAAATACCTTATTAGACACTGAGGATTTTTCATACAGTTTAGCCAACGCGTCCATTAGATCCTTCATTATCTTTTATTTCGAAATATTGAAAGCCACTGACACTGCCAAGCTCAGCCGTATCGTTCCTAGAGCCTTTCTGTTAAGAATCTCTCATTCTTCATCCTTCATGTTCATTGACTTCTTTTCTACTCCGCCCAATGGTAGGAATAGATCCTTCTGATATAAATAATCTTCCATCTGCATCTTCCATAACTGGTAGTTTTGGGAATTAAATTTCTCGATCCTAAACTTTCCATCTTTCGACATTGCTCCCACTCGAACCAGGAACCCACTTTTCCTGTGAGTTACCTTTCACTCTGATACCAGTTAGAAAAATAGGACCGTGGAGCAATAAAATAAAAAAAATGTGGAAACAAAACATAGAAGATACACAATACAATATAGAAACAGATTTACATGGTTCACCCAGTGTGGGCTATGTCCACCAGAGAAATTGCCAGGTCCTTCCTTTATTATTATCCAACAAATGAAGGGATACAACCTATAGCAAAACCCATTGTAACTTCCTCTTCTTTCTCTCATAGTCTCCTCTCTCAGAATACAATACTCACCATAATGTGTAGCCGCAATACATTTCCCTCATAACAGATGGTTGCCTTCTAGGGAAAAAAACCCTAACATAATTTCTATTGTTAGATCTGTGACCTTATAATGAACAGTCCATATTCACAATGAAATTACAATATACATTTACAAGGCAATTTTTCCTTCGGGGGATTTGCCCTTGAACCCCACAGAGGGGGTACCCCCCCTCTACACTCCCCTGCATGGAAGAGTGTACATACTTCCAGGGTGTAAAGTCTTCATGGGGTATAAACACAGCTGAAAGAAAGGACCTCTGAATCAAGAACATAATCAGGCTCCACAACCAACATAACTAAGTGTAACTTACTCTAAAATGAAGAGGATCACCCTATTTTGTAGGGAAATATTCTCTAGAGAGAATATTCTCATCTAAGGAAGTGTTCTTAACATTGGAGTATCAACCTTAGGAAAATAATTAACTAGGTGAGTGTGTAATATCTTCAACACCCCCCCTGAGCACTACTAGGGTGTACATGACGAATAGGTCTCGACAAGCAAGGCCATTGTACAATACATCCAAGAATGAAACACTAAAAAATAAATAGAGGAAAGAGGGAAAACCTCATGGCAACCCCCCCCCCCAAAGTATAATGCATAAAAATGAAGAAGGAAAGAAATTTCTAAGCAACTATGTCCTTCACTCCAAGAAGATCGCATAGGAAGTGAAACATCTTCTCAGCAAATGTCTTGGTGAATAAGTCTATAGTCTATTCGGCGGATGGACAATACTACAAATCGATGATCCTATCATGTACTGTCTCTTTGAGGTAATGAATATGGATCTTGATGTGTTTGGTGCACTGTTGTTGCAATGGGTATCTATAAAACTTGAGAGTACTCTGATTGTCACACCAAATGAATGTTGGATGGTGAAATTGGATGCCAAGATCAGTGAGGAATTTCTGAAGCCAAAGTGCCTAAATAGTGATGTTGACCACTCGTCTGTACTCAGCCTCTGCTAATGATAAAGAAATAGTTGTCTTCTTTTTGATTTACCAATATATGGGACCAAAACCCAAACTAAGCACATACCCAAATGTGGACTTGAAATCTGTCATATCTCTAGCCCAATCAAAATCAATGAATCCCATGAGATCCAATGCACAACCTGCTGCATATTGGATCCCATAACTTGTGGTGCTATGAACATATCTAAGGATGTGCTTGGAATCCTTCCAGTGTAGCTCATTCAGCTCATGTATGTACCTAGAAACTTCCCCTACTTCATATGAGAGATTTGGTCGGGTGTGGGTGAGATATATAATTATCCCCATAAGTTGTTGATACAAGGTATTATCCACCACTGGTGTATCCCCACCATCCTCAAGATGTACCCTAGATAGAAAGGGTGTGGTTGTCGACTTGCATTCGGTCAAGTGGAATCTAACCAAAATATCCCTGACATACTTATTATGAGATATCTTGATGCCTAAATCATCCTTACTGATCTCAAGATCAAGGAAATAGTGCAGTGGAACCATGTCCATCATAGATAACATGTTGTGTAGAATGTATTTGATCGTAGCAATGGATGAGATTGAACTTCCTCCGATCAGGAGGTCATCAACATAGAGAACTAGGATTAGAAAGGAGTATGAGGTCCTTATCATGTAGACATTTGGATATGATTTGTATCTAACAAAGCATTAAGAGAGAAATTAGGCATCCATATTGGCATACCATGCTCTAGGTCTGTTCTTGAGGCCATAGAGGTACTTCTTCAGTCGACATACTAAGGATGAGTTCTAAATGAACTTATGTAGTTGCTCCATGTATATCTCCTCTATGAGATCCCTATGAATAAAAGCATTCTTCATGTCCATATGGTGAACTTCCCACCCCATGTATTCCACAATGGAAAGGGCCAATAAGATGGAGTCTATATTTTATAAGGGATAAAATTTCTCATCATAGTTTATCCCATGGATCTACTGAAATCCTTTGGAAACTAGTCTTACCTTCTCACTTGTTTATCTGTTGCCTTCTTGGTCATGTAGACCCATCTGCATCTAACAAGCTTCCTTTATGAAGGAAGTAGAACCAAATCCCAACTTTGGTTCTCAAGGAGAGAGTTTGTGCTCCTCCTGCTTAGTGGCTTCCCAGAAGGGATTCTTTGTAGCCTATGCATAGGTCTGCGGGGATGAATCTAGAATCATATAGAAATGCATGGGAATCACTGATTTGGTAGTTGTGATTGCATGAGGAGGATTCTCAAGTTGAGACCTCATGCTCCTCTTATATGTTGGATCCCCCACAAGGTCTCATGCTTCCTGTAGGGTGGTTTTTTCCCACTTGGGCATCTGTGGTGGCTCAACATCTGCATGCTCATCATATACATTCTCATAATCTTCCAAATCTGATTCAGAGATCATTTTTGAACCATGATCCGAGTGAGTGGACTCATCATCACTAATATCTAATGCAGGTAGTGGTATATAGGTATCTACATGTGGCTCTAATGGTGCATGCAAGGGTGTTTCCTCAAACTGAACATTGTGCTCAATTATGAGCCTATCAGTAGAGGGATCTATTGCTTTCCTCTTTTCAAAGGGTATGTAGGGCCGTGCACATGATCCAAATATTTAGAAGTGGGTGACTTCCAGTTTATTGTTTCTCCATGCCTCATAGGGAGTCCTATCCTTGACATATTTGTGAGGAGATTTGTTTTGAATGTGGTTGGCATAGTTAAGTTCCTCAGCCCAAAGCTTGGGTGGTAGAGATATTACATGCAACATGAAAGTGGCCATCTCCTTGAGGGATTTTTTCTTCCTCTCTGCTACTTCGTTCTACTGCAGAGTGTAAGGTATTTTGTGTTGCATTTGTATACCTACCTCTAAACAAAGATGTTGGACATCTCAATTCACATATACCCTCCCATTCTCTATGCGATCGATTTTGATATTTCTCCTAGACTAATTCTTTGCATGTGCTTTCAAGTCTTTTATATGCTCAAAAACCTCACACTTCTGCCTAAGAAAATACACCCAAGTGTATCATGAGAAATCATCAATAAATGTATGTAGGTACCTTGATTTCCTGATGGAAAGATGAGGAAAGGGTCCCATCAGATCATTTTGGATGAGCTCCAAAGGAGAGGAGGCCCTTCATTCATTCCCTTTCTCAAACTTCTCTTGGGGATGTTTTCCAAGAACACATCCTTGAAAAACTCCTTTGGAAAAATATATGTTGGGAAAGCCAGTGACCATTTTCTATTTGCATAGTTGTTGCATGTATTTGAAGTTTAGATGGTTGAATATCTCGTGCCATAATATACTAGTATCATTAACATGTGTCAATAGTAAAGAAGAACCAGTTTTTGCAATGAACTTACTGAAAGTATACAAACGAGATTGATGGTTTACCTCACCAACCAAAATTGTGGAGTTATCACACATATCAGATATGGTTATAGAATCAAGTGTGAATTCCACCCTTTTTCTTGTATCAAAATATGTTATTTGGTAAATGGAGAGTAGATTCACGGATAGTTTTAGAACATGCAAGATGTATCAACTTCGTAAGGTCCTAAGAGACATTGTTGAATATTGTATCAACTTCATAAGGGCCTAGCCAGTGGGTGGTAACCTTACCTTTGAAAATTTTAAATTTTGAATTGAAAAGCAAGGCCCAATCACTAGCTTTGAACTACTTTTTCTTAATGAATTTGTCATTCCATCTAGCCCATTTTTCTTGAAAAAGGGTGGTATTTTGAAAGGTGTCTTGATGCACTTCATCCATCTCATTCAATTTTAGAACTTTTTTTTGTTGAGATTCCGACATACTTAAACCCAATTCTGAAGAAATTTTGAAATTTTTTATCTCGAACTCTATGGGGAGGAGTACCTTTTTTCCATAAACTAACTCATAAGGGGTGTGTCCAGTAACATTTTTCCACATAGTTCTATATGCACACAAGGCTTCTGGAATCTTATCCACCCAATTTGACCAATGGAGTTGGATTGTCTTCGCCAAAATTTCTTCCAAAATATTATTTGTAGATTCCACTTTTCCATTGGCCCATGGATGATATGGTGTGGACTTCCTATGTCTAATTTTTTATTCCTGCACAAAATATTGAACTAGTTTCAAGTTGAAATATGCCCCTTGGTTAGTAACTATTTCTCTAGGTACTCCAAATCTAACAAAAATATCTTCAAATAAGAAATTTACTACAAATTGTTCAGTAGCATGTGGTAAATCTTTCAATTCAACCCATTTTGTAACATAATCTGTGAAAAAAAAAACATACCTCTTTATTTTTTATGGTGAATTTATGGGCCCTACACAATCTAAGGTCCATTTATCAAATGGTTCTACGACATATTAAGGTTGAAGTGGAATTTTGATGGTTGCAGTAGGATGCACCATCCTTTGAAAATTGTCGCAACTCCTCACATATTGTTTGGTATCCTTACAAATTGAGGGCCAATAATATCCTAATTGAAGAATCTCATAAGATGTCCTTTTGTCATAAAAATGACCACCGCAAGGCTCATCATGATAGGCCTTCAAAAGATCAAAAATTGTGTCCTCTCTAACACATTGACGAATGATCATATCTACTCATGTGTAGACGAGGTCTCCACCAACCCAACAATACTTATCACTTTTCCTAGAATAACTCTTTGTTTTTCTTTTGCTGAAAAGTGTGGTGGAAATTTTCTTGTAAATAAGTAATTTGTGATATCAACAAACCATGGATTTTTAATAGAAACCACAAATAAATTTTCATCTGTAAATGTATCAATTACAGGAAATGTCTCACCAGTATTATTGATTCAAGAAAGGAAATATACCATCATATTTTCCCTTCCTAGCCTATCTAATATTTTGATATTAAATTCTTACAAAAGAAGAAACTATATTATTATCCTTCCATTCATTATGGGTTTATTCATTAGATACCTGATAGTTGAATGGTCTGTGTGCAAAAAAAATTCATACCCTATAATATAATGTCGGAACTTGTTTATTTCATAGACAACTTCCAAAAAATTATTTTATGTGACTATATAATTAAATTCAGCAGGAGTAAGGTTTTTCCGTTGGTTCTATTTCTGTCCGAAAACTGCTCCTATTGTTGTCTCTGAGGCATCTATTCATATATGGAAGGGTAATGTCCAATTGGACCCTCTCAATACCAAATTGGTAGAAAGTTTTTATTTTAATGCATCAAAGGGAACTTGGCAATTAGTGTCCCAGTAAAATGCAACATCTTTTGCTAGTAATTTGAATAAACGAGATGCAAATTTTGTGAATTTTTTATGAATTGTCTATAATACCCTATGTTACCAAGGAAACTTCTCACATACTTTTGAGTGGATGGAGAGGGTAAATTAACAATGACCTCATTTTTTTCTATATCTACCTTAATACCTGCAGCTGAAATTTGATGACCAAGCACAACACCTTCAGTACGCATCATAAAAAAATTATGTTGTTCAAAGCAAGGCATGTTTCTTGACATATATTTAAGACTTTTTCCATATTCTCTAAAGGTTCTTCAAAATTATCTCCATAAATAGAAAAGTCGTCCATATACACAACTACAAAATCTACCAAATAAAAAAAAATAGCCAAGACTTCCCTTTGAAAGGTAGTTGGTGCATTATAGAGTCCAAATGACAATACCTTGTAGGCATAGGTTCCCCAATGACAAGTGAATGTTGTTTTCTCTTGATATCCAGGTGCTATTTGTATTTGGTTATAGTCGTTGAAATAGTCAAGAAAAGAAAAATATGTCTTTCCCACGAAGGTGTTCAAAACTTGGTCGATGAAAGGGACATGGAAATGGTCTTTTAATGTGGCCTTGTTAAGTTAGAAATAATATACACATACCCTCCATTTGTTATTTTTCTTAAGAACTATAACCAATGGTGAAATCCATTGACTGTTCGAGATAGGATAAATGAATCCTACATCTAATAATTTATGTATCTCCTCTTTTAAAATGTTCTTTAAGTCTAGGTTCATTCATCTTTGTAGTTGTCGAATTGGTCTGACATTTTCCTGGATGTATATGCGGTGTCTGAAAGTATCCGGATGAATCCCCTGCATATCATTGCATTCCAAAGAAAAGGCTCTGGAATATTTATTCAATACACAAATTAATTGGGTTTGTTTCGATTCATCAAGATCAACATTAATATTAAGGTTTTTCCCAGGAAATATTTCAATTGGTTTATCAATTGTTTTATTACAGGGATTTGATACAATATTTATGGGAAATATTGAATCATATAAAATATGTCAAACTATCTATAGTGCAGGTTTCTTGAAAATGTTTTCCTAAGAGAACATCAACAGAAAGTTGCTTAGAATCCCTTGTAAAATTATGTTCAAATGATGATGATTAAGCTTGATCAAAATTTTGTTCAAAATCTTGTGTATGTGATCATGTGTGCTCCCCAAAATACAGAGGAGAATCAAGGTAAGCGAGGCAATGATCAAAATGATTATCATGTGTATTTTATTTGATGTTTAAAGCTTGAGAACTTGTTAGGACATCATGAATTATCTCATTTTTGTATTAGTGTCCTATGTCAATTTTATTTTCTCCAACTCATTAACTTATTTAGTTGGGGGGTAAAGTTGTATATATTTTAACTCATAACCATTTTTTATTATCATATTTTCTGAATGACAATCAATGTATGCATCAAATGTTACTAACCATGGCATGCCCAATATCAATGAATGTCCTCCTAATCTAGAATTTTTTTGTAATATGATAAAGTATAATGGGTAATTCCAGGAGTCTAGTGAAACAATGACATCTTCAACTATTCCCTCAAGCTTAATATTTTATTTTTATGCTAACTCCAAAACTGTAGGGGTAGGTCTGACAGTTTGAATGTGGAGATTTTTCATAGTGTCAGTGTCATAATGTTTATGGAAGAACCCAAATCAATGAGTGTGTTTGGTAAAAAAAAATTATTAATATATGTTGTAACAACTAGCATACCTGGGTCAACATACTTTTTGGTGATTGGTGTTGTAGTTGTCAAACTGGCTAAATGTCAAATCACTTGTATAGTTTGTGGATCTTTCTGATTTCTAATAGTCCTTTTATTACATATTTCCCTTACTATAGTTTCATAGATGGGAATCTCTTTAATGTCTTGTTGTAGGGGAAATTTTATACTGATATTTCTCAATTCTTTCAAAATATTAGTTTCAAGTAAAATCTGTATTTTTTGGGGGTTTTCCAACAATATGCTTTCAGGAAAGGGTGCATATTTTGTTCTTGATATTTTTCTTGTACATCGATTATTTTTTCAATTGTTTTATTTTGATTTGACTGATTTTCCTCTACCTACGCTATCACATCTTCAGTTATTAGGGGGGGATTTGGTTTTAGTACTCTCACTAACCGTAAATTGATTTTTTGCAATGGTGCAAAGAATTCCTCTAATTATGCAGGAAATTCTTGTAATTGTGCAGGAAATTCTTGTAATACCACAGGTGTGATAACATAAGTGGGAAACGTATTTATTTCAACATTGTAGATTGTTTTTTACTTTTGATTATTCATGTTTTCTACACGCTGAGATGGAATTGAAGTATGTCATGGTGGTTGTTGAGTTGAAGGAACTTGTAGAGGTTGAGATTTAGTTAATTGTGGGGGTGGAGGATTCGATGGAAATGGTTGTTGTACATGTGGATATTATGGATAAAATGTTTGTTGATAATATGTTTGTGGGTAAGGTGGTTGTGAATAATATGGATGGGATTGATATTGTGGAAAACTATAGGATGGTTGAGTGCCAAAATTGTTATTTCTCCAATTATGTTGGTATGGTTGATTGAAGTTTTGTTGTGTTGGCCAGGATTATCATGGCATGGGAGCATTCCAAGTAGTTTGTGCATAATTTTGAGTAGGAAACACATAAAATGTTTGAGAAGGTTCTTGAAACATACCATTCCTTGGTTTCCAAGGCCTCCCAGGTGCAATATTGTAAAGAGTTTATGATGCTTTATTGTCTTCTTGATATACTGCTTTTAATCTAGGAAGTGAGGGACAATCCTCTGTTGCATGTTTTTCTGCAAAAATATGAAAAAATTGGATAATTTTTAGTGGACATTGATTCTTTGGATGCTTTTTTGTAATAATTCGAGACAAAATATTGCTAAATCTGCATTTTCTTCTTCCTTCGTTTTATTTGTGTTAAAAGCATCAAATTGTGAAGATAATGTACCCATAAGTTAAGTATTGAATTTTTCTAGTAAGTTAGCAATTTATGCTTTAGTAATACTCCCTATTGCAGGTTTTGACACCTTCAAAAGAGTATCCATTTGATTTTTTTCTATTTTAGCTTTTCATCTAGAGTATTTTCTGCACATCTCATAAATTCAGTCAAATGGAAAAAAAGAGATATCTTATGAACCCATTAAATTTAGAACATCTATGTATTATTCTAGAAGTCCTTTAAGAAATATAGTGTGAGTGAGATAAGGGTTTATAGTACTATGTTTTGACTTTTGTAGGTTATACAAAAAATGTTTCAACTAATCTTCTAGACTCTCATCCTCTTGTTGAGACATTCTAAAGATGTCTTCTTTGGAATTGTGAGATTTACAATATGCCCAATATTTCCTTAGAAAAATCTTCCTCATTGTTTCTCGATATGAAATGAAGTTTTCTCCTAAACCCATGAACCAATTTAGTGCACTTTCTTTTAAATTTGCAGGAAAAAATCAGAGTTTGTGTGCATCATCCGTATAACCATAAGTTCTACATAAGATTTCAATTTCAAATAAGAAAACATCAGGATCTTCATAAGGTGAACAATAAAAATTTGGAAGAACTGAGGGTGGAATATTTTTCATTTTTACCTTGTTACCAAGATTTGCAGGCACATCTATGTTGGAGTTACTTCACACACACCTAGGATTTATTTTTCCTAAGGTTATTCCTTGTTTATTAGTCATAATTAGTCATTATCTAGTCTCCTATATTTTAGGGGAGAATATTCCACCTGGAGAATATTCTCTTTCAGTTGACACTTCAGTTTGACTAGTTGAGTTGAGTTTATGTTGCATCGATTTTGTCACCATGCAACATTGGGATCATCACCAACTCACTACTCTTTGTTCAGTCAGTTAATTGAATACTAGTTGACTAGTTAACTCAGCTAGGTGGCATTTCACTCCCGTAACTTCCTGAGAGACTAGACTAGGTGGTAGTTTACTCTTGTAAAGGTTGGTGTGTGTCCAGATCAATCTAGACCACCACTATGGCTCATTAGTTACTCATGTATCCTATATCTATTGTAAATTATTCACTATTTGAGTGTGGAATACGGTTAATGAGAATTCTTCCATTATTTCTCTCTTGCTTCTTCTTTCTCAATTTCTCTCTGCAAATGTTTGTAGTATTTTCTAGCTAGATTTATTTTGTGTAGGTTCAACACATTTACATGGTATCAGAGCTAACGAACTGCTAATAAAAATCTACACCAAAAATTTTTGCAGGTGCAAATGATTGAAGACAACAAAAAGATGGATTATTCGTCGGAAATACTTCTCATGCCTCATAACTATTTGGAATGGAAGCCAAAAATTCTGATTCATCTTAGATGTAGAGGCTTGTACCAAATAACTATGGCAATGGAAGTAGAGACTGATTATGTCGATGAGAAAAATGACTTTCTCAATAGACAAGATATGGCCATAGGAAGTACCGGCATGTCTATTTCTCCCGAACTTTTCCATCAAGTATATGAAGAATCACAAGGATTAAATCCAAATGAATTATGGACCAGATTGGAGTTTCTATTTGGGAATAAAGAATATTGTGAATATTTCATGCAGGAGGTCAAACAGATAGAGCCAGAAGAGAAGCCATCAAAAGATCAAGCCTCTTATTATGAAGAGTCTTCTACAAAAGTTTTTGCAGAAATTTGTATTCCATTAATTGGAGATGATGTCTACTCCATTTCATATTTGTTTTCTAAAATTCATGTGGAATATATATGGCATGCATCTCAGGAGTCACATGCAGACACTTTTGCATGCACCATGCATGCATGTTAGGAGACAAAAAGAGAGCCGTGCACATCATACACCATTCTGATATTTTTTGAGAAAATATTATAGAAAAAAATTGGATATTTGAATTCCTCTCGAGAAAATATCCAATTTCAAAAAAACAATCATCCAAAACAAAGTCCAGGAACTGAAGTTATGATCGTTTCAAAATCAACAAAATTTCATCATTTTTTTGGAAACGGCCGCACGGTTTTCAAAATTTCATCCAAAATTTATTTGGATATTATTCATTATATGAAGATAAAGTGGATATGTGTGGAAATATCAATGATGCATATACTTCATTAGATCCATGCAGACATCTACATATTCAACAAAATCTTCAAAGAGCACAAACTTGCACAATTGCGAGGTCTTCTTGGAGTGAAGGACATGGTTGCTTAGCAACTGTTTTTTGTTCCTTCTCATTTTTTATTTTATGCATTGTAATTTGAGGGGGGGTTTTGTTCCCATGAGGTTTTCCCTCTTTCCTCATTCAGTTCAGTGTATCTTTTGTATTTGGGTACCTAACATGGCCTCGTAGCTAGGGCCCATTCTTTATTTTCACCATAGTGAAGTTCAGGGGGGTGTTGGAGTTACTTCACACACACATAGGATTTATTTTTCCTAAGGTTATTCCTTTTTTATTAGTCATAATTAGTCATTATCTAGTCTCATATATTTTAGGCGAGAATATTCCACTTGGAGAATATTCTCTTTTAGTTGACACTTCAGTTTGACTAGTTGAGTTGAGTTTATGTTGCATTGGTTTTTTCACCATGCAACATTGGGATCATCACCAACTAGCTACTCTTTGTTCAGTCAGTTAACTAAAGACTAGTTGACTAGTTAACTCAGATAGGTGGCAGTTCACTCTCATAACTTCCTAGGAGACTAGACTAGGTGGCAATTTACTCTTGTAACTATTGGTGTGTGTCCAGATCAATCTAGACCACCACTATGGCTCATTAGTTACTCATGTATCCTATATCTATTGTAAATTATTCACTCTTTGAATGTGGAATAGAGTTAATGAGAATTCTTCCATTATTTCTCTCTTTCTTCTTCTTTCTCAATTTCTCTCTGCAAATGTGTGTATTATTTTCTAGCTAGATCTATTTTGTGTAGGTTCAACACATTTACAATCTATAATAGGAAATATGAAAGTGAATTCACTTTCTTATTCTTCATCTACTTCATCTTCTACTCTAGGTCTTCTTTCTTCCCTCTCTTCACGTGCTCTTCCTCTTCTTCGTCTCTCTTCTTCTTCTTTTCTTTTTATTTCTCTTTCTTCTCTTGTTATTATTTGTTCCACTATTTCTGGTATTATATCATCTTCATCTCCTACTCTTCTTCCATCTAGTGCTCTTGTTAGACCACCTCCTTATGCATGTGACTCGGAATCTTCCATTCATTTTCCCCAAGAGATCCAAATCTGTTTATTCCAATCTATTGGCTCGTCTTCTAAATCTTCTGCTTTTTCAACAACCTCCTCTTATGAATGGTTTGGTGGGAAATGATTGTGTTTGAATTAGTGGTTTAGTGGGGGGTTTGTATTTTTAAGAAACTTTTTGTTTTTCATATTTTTCTGTTTGTTTTTCTTATTTAAATGAAACGTGTTTTTTTTTAATAAGCCTACCCTTACTATCCCTAGTTATAACTGGCTTATTCATGCAAACCAAACATGACTAGGACTTGCACACACTCACTTAAGTGAATGTGCAATTTATTACCTCTCATCTTACCATGTGCACTCCTCCTAGTCCTAAATATGTGAATCACTCAAAAAGAAAATCAATAAAAAAAAATTGAAATCAATAGAAATTCGTATCCCCTAAAATCAATTCTTTTAGTGCCTTCTAGGAAACGATGCCAAAATGTTGGAATTCCTAGTGTTCTAGGTTTCTCATCATTCCATTATCAATATGGGAAAGTAAACTTGCAAGACACAAGAACAATATGTGTAGAATTGACTTTGAATCTTTTCCAATTGAATTTTAACAGACTCATAAATAGATAGTAAAAATTATTCAATTAACTGATTCAGATTTAATTGTCAGAGGGTAAGGGGTCAAATTGTAGGTCAATCACTACTCTTACAAGTGTTCTTCTTACAGAATGTACTCGGTTTAGTTAACTGAATTGATGATTAAAAACATTTCATAATTTACAAGTTAGGAATAACTTAATCAAATTCAAATGATTTTAAATTGAATCAAACTTAAACAACTAGAGACCTATAGATTTAATCACTTTGGGAAATGTTTCATAGATTTGTTTGTATGGATATGAAGAAAAAAGTTTATTCAATTAAGGTTGAAAGCTTTGAATTTCTAGGTCTAGAATAACTCATACCATAAACCAAATAGACTAAGATCTGTGACACTACTGCAACAAAATGAAATTCACACGTGATGGGAAACAAAGCTATGAATCAACATGAATTCAAATATTCTCGCAGAAAGTTAACAGTCATTGTGCAGTTATGGAAAAACACATTAGAAACATTATTTATGAAAAGGAACAAGAAAAAACTGCAAACTTAGTTATCACTGAAAGAGAATTAAATACTACATGAAACACAACACATACCAAGGGTCCTTCCTAGGGTGTGTTTCTTAAGGAAAATCAAAACACAGAGATGATTACCAAAAAGTTCTCAAAGATTCATTGATTAATCTTCAAACACAGGTTTTTAGAAATTAAAATTTGTCTCTGGAAATAAAAGTTACATTCTCCATTCACCTCTCCAGATCCCTTGTTTCTATATTTATACAATTTATTTTTCAATCGAATATCTCCATACATCTAACTAATTACAGAAAATTTGGATCAAATATTCATTATAGCCAAGGAGACTATCTTCTTCGCTCCTTCTGAGATGGATCCTCAAATTGCTTGACTAATTGTTCCCTTATCTCTGGCATTGAATGCTATATTTTATGAACAATTTATGGATTTCCTTTAATGCCTCCAGATTTCATGTATTGTCTACAGACTGCTGATGTTGATTGAGCTTGACTACGAGGCTTCATATGTTGAAATGATGGAGGAATAGGTAATTATCCATCTTGATATTTCTAGGGAATATCTCCAAGTGGAATTTATTTCGATGATTGAGGGAAAGTACATGAATCACCTATTAGCACTGGAAGTTACACTTTGACTGCTAAAGTGCAAGCTCAATACCCATCAACAGGTTTGTAAGGTAAATTTTAAGATAAAGTGTCAAATGGGTAAAACTCAGTCTAGCAATGTAGATCACAAGAAATTCTAGATAGGATGTATCGACAAAAGAGGTCTTGTCTAACTTGGATCTGGGTTTTAAAGAGTAATATGGATTTGTTGAGGGGTCTGAGATCCGTTTAACTCAAAATTAGGAAACAAACCTGCCTTAGAGGCCCAATTAGACTCTAAAGTGTTTGATGGTGGAATGGTTCTTTATATCTTTCTATCTAGCTAATTTATTGATGGGATTTACTTAGTGATTGATACGATATCTTTCTGTGAAAGTTCCTCCTTTAGATTAAATGTTCTCTTGTTTTCTTTTCTTTTATTAGATGGGTCTGATAAAATGAGGTGTGCTAGTATAAACCAAGTGATAGAAGGGATTCTTAACTATTGAATAAGATTGAACCTAGGACAACCCTCATGCTCAAGCATGCAAACAACGATATTCACACCTATTACAAGTCTAGTAATAATACATTAACTTGTTGTTATTTCAATAGTGACTGAGATACAATTATTGAAAGAAAATACGCATGCAATAAGATGATTGAAAGAAAAATAGTTTCCTTAGCTCTACCATCAATCACACATTAACACAATGATTTTCTTTTCATCATTAAGAACAAAAAAACTATTAAAATTTTGAAACAGATAACTCATCAATAGATTCAAAAACTCTTACTCGTTACAACATAAATTACTAAAATAAAGGTTGCAAATAGTTTCTCTTCAATCCAATCACATAACGCCTTTGATAAAAAAAAAAAATTGTCTCTGGTCCTAAACAGAACTTCTCAATTAAGGTTGTTCAAAAATAGTTCTTTACAATTCTCAAAAAGAGGGTCCTTTTCCCAAAACCATCGACCTCTCCTAAAAGTTCAATCCCCCTATTTATAAAGAATCACTAACTAAAAATAGTTGCTACAAGTTTGTGTTAAGTAAAAAAAAATATTTCCACGTGGTGCTTGATATCTTTTTTCTCTCGAAATCATCACATGGTTCTACTGGAGTGGATGAATCTTCTCATATTCTGACCACTTGACAACGATATCCTTGCTTGTGTTAGCATATGGGAATCTGTGATGATCCATCAAAGCTACAAGCGTTTCCTTCACTTCCACTACCCATGCTTTATACTTGGAGACTTTGGCACTTAACCACTCTAGAACTACACGAGCCTTGATCGAATGTTCCATAAAATTTTGTATTTGACCCAGTGGCATGCTTTCCACTTGTGCGATCTCCACTCCCCATGTTGATTCTTGTTCTGCATGTCATTTGACTATGTAATGCAAGTCACGAAAGTATTCGGGTGAGATGAACTCTAGGGGGGAAATGTCTCTCATCTCTCAATTGATATTTTTCCATATTCTTTCACACTCATCCCATCTCTTATGTATTTCTCACTGAGGTTCCTGGGCCATACTTACCCAGTATTTGACTGCTTTCCTGATCTAGGTGATGCTCCTATCCATCACCACTCGAATACCATGCTCCTTTGTGTCTCAATCATTTTGCACTGTGCTGATGTAGTTAATTCATTCTACAGCTTGGTACACCTTTTCATACCATCTCTCCATGTCCTTACAGGTTATCAGTGCCATAAGGGTATCTTCTTGATAATCAGATACACATGCAGTGAAAATATGTCTTTCTCTTGTGAAATTTTCATATGCATCTTGGAACTCACTCTTTAGAAACACTGTGGCCTATGTTGAGTCTTGGTAATATTTTTCCAAATGGTGAAGATGGTATAGATCCTTCAGTGCAACAACTTGTTCATTTTCATCTTGTTTTTCTCTATCCAACGTGGCATTAGTGATGGCCATCCCTACGTCGATGAGCTAAGATGTCTTCGTGTGTTCTATGATGAGTAGCTTCTCCTTCGTGGTGATGAGAATTGAGCTATACAGTGTGAGTATTCTTTTCTTTGTGGCCCTCCTCATGATATATTTCCTCTTCCTATCATAACCGATCACCTGTATATCGGTGACCTCATCAATGGGCTCAAGGATTTGTTGTTCTCCCCAGATCTGAGTGTTTCCCAAGCTTCATGTTGTATATATTTTCTCTAGGACCATTTCATGTACTTCTTCCATGTGTTTTGATGGCTTGACCTTTGTCTGGTGTTCATAGGTTGGTGAGGTATCATCCAAAAATGAAGATTCAGTGATAGGCTCAGTACTTACTTGGTGATTGGATGTCGAGGTGTCGATCTTTGGCTATTGCAATTCCTCTTTTTTTCCATCTAAACCTAGCTCATCCCTAGAGTTGTCTTTCAGAGTCCTCGATAGGTCAATAAATGCAGTGTCTAAGACACTTTTGGCCTCATGGTCTCCCTACGGAGGGTTTGGAACTGATTCATTAGGACTTGGAACACATGTTCCCCCAATCTCTTTCTCTTATGTAATTGGTATCGGAGTTACAAGTGAGAACATTGAACTCTCTTCATCATCATAGATGGTTATTAGATCAAACAGGGAATTAGGTACACCGGTTTCACTTGGTGTTCTTGGAATCTCATACTGGGTTGGAATGGTCACCAACGATCTATCCTATGGTGATGGAACTCTGGGATTTTCCATACACTTGGCTTCCTCCAGTTGTATTGAATCTGAGCCATTTATCTCTTCTCCGATGGTGATTGGGTCGATCGGGGTGATCCTCGTCATTTCTACTAGTTGAGGATCATTCTCTAGTTGGTCGATGATTCTTTGGGCTCCCTCTAGTAACAACAACCCCCTCCTTTATGCCTCTATGGCTTATGTTGCTCTGGCTTCTTCTCTAACCCTAAGAGCTTCTTGATCCATTTGTTCTATTGTTTCGACCTGCTCATCCATACTCATAGATTTGAACCTAGCCATGTTTGGGTTAGATTTTATCTATAATACATCCTCCCAGTCCTGAGAACATTCTATAAAAATCTCATCTTCAAACTTGGCATGCACATATGGCTAGCAGGAAGAGACTTGTGAAGCATGTTGGAGAACTAGGCCTTTAGGGTCATTCTTGTGAAACCAACCTATCAGGAACCTGTATTCCAGTTGACTCAAACCCTCTTGTTTAGCTTGAGTAGTGTACTTCACTATACAAAACCCTACATGGAAATCGTAGGGTATGAATGCTCGTTTCTTGTCCTGAATTAAAGTGGCGTTATAGCCCTGCAGGATATTATGGTAACAAATTTATCCTACAATGAGCCGGTATGGTACGTGAGTGGGGAGAAAATGTGGTGTTTTGGTGGCCCCAAACACCCTGATATAGGTTGTGGTTTCATCTAGGTACCAGTGGCCCACTTTCGAAATCATTTTCTTTGTTGCTACAAATAGCCTTGGGCATTCCTTTTTAAATATAATGAAATAAATATGAGCGATGAATTCATCGCAAATAATACCATAATACTTCTTGTACCTATTTTCCCATAGGATGTTGAAGTACACATGTACAGGAAACTCTGTGATGTACCAACTCATATTCATACCGGCGAAGACATTCCTTGCACAAATTACATCTAGAAAATATGAGGCCATGTGAAAAGCAGGCACTTATCCCTCCTTTGGTGACTGGGCCTACAGTATATTGGTGCTCAATTGTTTGGAGATAATTTCTCCCTGTTGAATCTACCCTCAGAAATAGCCACAGTGTATGCTAGGGGCATCCATGCCTCCGAGAACTTGCCATAGTCTTTTTCTCCGTATAATCGACATATTAGAGCCATTAAGTAGATATATGGCTCCCTCAGATTCACTATCGTATACCAACCATTGCTCTGGTTTGTAAATTTATTGTCTTCCTTCCACCGAGAGGCCATTAATCGGTTGGTGTCATGGAATTATTAAAACTTCACCACAAAGTATATGTTCAACCACTCCTTTGGGTCCCTAATTTTGTAGTACTTCTGGACCTATGTTGGGAGAAAAACTCTGAGACATCCACCATTCTCATCATTGATTAGGAACTTCTGTGCGCCTATGTGATTGATTATCCAACTCAAAGTCTCAATGCAGGGAAAAACTGGAGTTTGGCAGGCTATCGTATGCAAGCATGACTATCGGATATTCGAAAAAACCTGGTCATCAAGCACCTTTACATCCGGGTCATTATGGGGAATAAACTTCGGGTAATATTTCTAGTTAATTCTATTGAATAAATCTCCCCATAGTGGGAGCATTACCTTTGACCCAGTAGTTGCTTTTGTATTGCCAAAAGTAGGGGTTTGAGAAAATGGCTTCTTGGTCGATGTTTTGATGATTGGCTCTTCTCTAGGAGAAAATTCCAACTTCCTCATCGCACTGAGAGAAGATCCTTCACCCATCTCTACTTCCTTTAATTTTGATTCCCTCGGCGAGTGTTTGGTCGTCGGATTCCTTGGAGGCATTTTCCCTGCAGCTAGAAAAATGTTAGATATTGTGTTACAGACAGGATTCTAATACATAAAAGTGCAACCGCTAAAATGAACAATTTAACATATACATATTCTTTGCAATAGCCTAACCTTGTTTTTTTGAAATTCTGAGAATCAAACACAGCTCTTGAGATGCTCTCTTCGCTCCTTCGGGTGCTCTGGAAATGGGAAACTTGTGTGTAGAATGGAGGTGTTTGAAGTTGTCTTAGTGATTTAAAAAGAGATAATACTTACTTTGTCGCATCAGTTATTCAGTTTGGGGTGTGAGTGCATTTCTACAAAATTTTCTGCCAGATCCTCATTATGTTCAAGATTAAATGCAATCGCAGGTTAGTGGCACGGGTGCAGGATATAACGTGGTTAATCATCGATTTCAAATTCTCGTTTTCCAATCTGCACATGGAGTAGAAACGTATGCGGAGAAAAACATTAACTGGCCTATTAAATGGTAGAATATGATCTTATTCTATGTTGAAGATATCCCATTATTCCACTAAATTAATGGGTGAATTGGGCGTCGGCGTTTTACTTTGGACAATGTTCGTTGATATCTCTTGGTAAAAACTTCGACGTCGATCCATCTTATCGTACAAAACTGATGGGGAAATACTGACTTGAAAGTATGACTAGGACATGGGGAAACCTAAGGTGACTCGAGATGAAACTAGGTCATACGAAATGCCTACGCAGCAAAGACACGTGGCACTTGAAATTGGTGTCTTTGTTTAATCATGTTATTCAGAATCAAGGACTTTCATTAGCTAAGCATTCTAACAATAGGTCCTACCTTGCCGATGCCAAAAATGCATCGGGAATCGACGATCAAAAATAAGTTTAAACAAGTGTTCCCATATTTCCCCCCTTGAAACTTGTCGATGCCGAAAATGCATCAGGGATCGATGATCGGCAATGTGTAAATGAAGAAATTTTCAATGATTTAACCCTTTGGGATTTCACCAATCCTCGATAAAATGCATTGGTAATCGGTTGTCGAAGGTTCATCATGGCCCATGTGAATGTGTATCCCTTTCGTATTTCATCGATGCCGATGAGAAATCAACCACCTCCTAAATAGTCTTTGCGAGCAACAAGCGCACATATACTCCACTTTTACCAATGTCGATGATACATCGGTGATCAATGATTATTGTTACTATGTGGTCATTTCTACTTGCTCAGAATTTTCCAATGTCGAACATAAGCGTGTGGGTCAAAATTTTAGCTGCAGATTCATAGTTAAAATTCCAAGTTCGTTTTTTAGACACAAAGGTTCCACTTTGACAGGTTCAAATAAATCCATCTTGCTCAATTAAGAGACATGAAAAATAAATTAGAAATTCATCCATAACAGACTGAATTCAGAAATCAGAACCAATAGAAAACAAGTGGTACCCAAAAGAGAAAACTTTCATAAAATATTTTAGGGTGTGTTGAGCGCTCAACAAATGGAGATTCTTTGGGTGAAAGAAGAATCTTTGTTACTTTCTTCATGCTTATCTCATGTATAAGTTGGTAGAGAAACTAACTAGATTCACTTTTAACAGAGTATGTCCTATCCTTGCATGTACAAATTCCCAAGTTTGTGAATCTAGGTCTGCCTATGGATTTTAACCTTTATCCCACCTTCGTGTCCTCTTGACCGTGACCCACACCCCTTTTTGACAAGATCTGGGTAAGGAATTCACTAGATCGAGTTCATTTTAATTATCATTATTCACTCGCTACGATATTTCTCCACTTCCAACGAGCGTCCATAGCCTCGACATAGTCACCCCAACGTCACAGACCTTGCTCTGCTTCCATCAAGCGTCCATAGCCCTGGCAGAGTTAACTGCATACCCTCTCCTACTTTGCACTCATTTAATATAATTGATTTATTTATGGCATAAATTCCCTAAGCGAGTTGGAGAGGATTTTTGTTATCTGCAAGATGAAATGGTTAATGTGAAATTATTCCTATCTTTTTCCAGAGGTACATGTGGTCCTTTACAACTTTCCATCTTTCCCTTTGGGATTTACCATACCACAAGGAAGACACTTCATCACTTACTAAGTTCATTTGTTTTTCAAAGACAAGATATAGATCTCCTTGAAGAAATTTTTAATTTCCCAGCGTTTCTTAAGTTGCACGTAAGCGTGAGTCAGGAGTAGAGTTTGCTACACCATATTTATTTGGGTTAACCAATGTTTTACAGAACACAACTATATTACAAGAAAATATCAAAAAAAGAAAAGACAAGAATAAAAATCACTCTGCAATCAGTCTACCCTAAACCTGCACATTTATCCTAATCAGAATATAACATGAAAAGACACACACACACACACACACACACACACACATATTAACAGAAATATTGTTTTAGGGATTGGCCATTCACTGGGAGAACGTCGGGTTCCCCCCTCATATTTTGCAACGATACGTGCCTGCCCCAATTTTCTCAGATACCTAGAAAGGTTTGAGCCATAGATTTTGAAAATTTGAATGTTTTTACTTAGGTTCGTTTTCTCTATCCCATTTCAGGACTAAGTCTCCTACTTCAAAATTCTTCTCTTTGGCCTTATGCATGTCAAACCATCTTTTAACTATCTACTGATGAGCGACGAACTTCAATTTTTCTTTCTCCCTTTTCTCTTCCAGCATGAGAAGGGTATCAATTCTTTGTTGAATAACTGATGAGGGTTTCCCTCTTGAACCCTGAGCAAGATCAAGTGATGGAATATATAACCCATTTGGAAGAACGGCTTATTTTCCGTATACCAAAAAGTATGGACAGTTTCCTATAGCTTCCTTGGGTTTTATTCTATATGCCCATAAGGCATTATGAAGCAAGCTATGCCAATTCCTCTAATTGTATGCGACTGTCTTCTTCAAGATCCTCACTAGGTTCTTATTAGTTGATTCTTCCACCCCATTCCCTTGTGGATATTAGTTTGTAGAGTATCTTATTATGATTTCTTTGTCTAGCGAAAACTCTATTAATAGAGTAGAAGAAAAGTAAGCAACATTGTCAAAAACAAGAATGGAAGGCATCCCAAACCTTGTGATCAGTTGTTCTTCTATGAATTGGATTACAACCTTCTCATTCACGTGAGTCAGAGGGATGGCCTCTTCCCATTTCGTAAAATAGTATGTAGCATTGAGTATGTATTTATGATGTTTTTAATAACTTGGGGTAATCTCCCCTATGATGTCTAACCCCCATTGCTCGAATGGTCTGTATATGGTCACTGGTTGGAGTGGGACAACTTCCCTCTTCTCTCTTCCATCACTCATTTGGAAAGATTTACAGTTTCTAGCATACATATGAGCATCCCTGAATAGAGTAGGCCAGTAATAACTGACTCTTAATACCACCCCCAAACAGATGGCCAAACAGAGGTCGTCAATCGAATGATTGTGCACATCTTGCACATGTACAATTCTAAGCATCCCCGTACATGGGACGGGAATATCCCATATGCCCAACATAGTTACAATGGGGCTCTTCATAGTTCCACTAGCCATAGCCCATTTCAGGTGGGTCTGGGATTCCAATGCTTGGGAACCATTGATGTTTCACTACATCTTTCCATCGCACAAATAGACTCTTACCCCAATTAGTCTGTGATCAATAAAGCCCCCAAATTCATTGAGAATATTCAACACATCCGCGAACAGGTCCAGGAGATTTTGAACAAATCCAATGCTAAGTACAAGCATTGTCATGATAAACAAAGGGTACCACACCAGTTTCAGGTTGGAGACAAAGTCTGGTTACATTTGTAGAAGGAGCATCTCACCGGGCCCCATCAAAAGCTTCTCCCAGTTCGTTATGGGCTTTACACTATCACCAAGGTTGTGGGTAGTAATGATTTTGAGCTCAACACTCCACCCTTCCTTGGTCTACATCCAGTATTCAATTTGGACCTCCTTTGGCCATATTTTCCATCGTTATTGGGCACCTCTTAGATCGTCGAACAACTGACACCAACAGAGCTCAACCTTCACTGCATGGAACACGCATCCACCAATCAGATCATGGACACATAGGTCAAGGGAACTCACCAGCAACATATCCATCTTTATCAGGTTATCAAGGTAGGGAAACTCCTACACCAAGGCAAGTGGCTCACCCAGGGCCAAATCCAGCAGAAGTTTCCTCACCTGATGGGGGAACTCAATGCAATGGAGACCATTGCTTCCTAAGGGGGGAGGATTGATCAAGGTGGATATTGGTGGCCACCCACCTATTCCAACTGGATCCTCATGTCTATTTTTGTTCAGCACATCCTTCTGTACTTCTTTATAATTGTGAGTTCTACACTTCTGGGGCTGTCTAAAGCCCCACACATTCTCCAGCTGGATATGGGTGACCTCTTGCCTAATCGAACTGGATTATTTTGTATGTTTTCATGTCAGCACATCTTACTATACTTCCAGGGATGTTTTGGAGCCATAAACATGTTTTTTTTACTCTCCACTATCACACTAGTGATGAAGTCAGAGTCTAATAATGGAATGTGTAGTCCTCTGAAAGACCTTTCCAATGGGCTATCACGCACCTAAAACAGAGGTCGTATGAAAAAGTTACAGCTCTAGGAAGTTGAGGTACCAAATTACACCAACTTACTCATAGGGCCCACATAAATTTTGGCATTTCGCCTTATAGGGTTAGGTTTTTGGATGTCTAGGGTTTTGGCATTCATGAGTAATATGAAAAGGGCATATGGAGCCTCATTTTAATCCATTATGCTTAGATGGATGCGCGTAGAAGCTACATCTCTTCTCATAGATAGCTACCACCATTCGAGCAAGTCTCGGTTTTGCAGTTTCACAGTTTCATCCTATTTCATTATTTAATAGAAGATATTGTTCACTGGATATTTTTGTTATTCTTCCTATATATGTGTTTATTGTATTCATTATGTTAATCCATTCGTTCCTCTCCTAAATCCGGATCAGGTGGTCACTTATTAGGACTAGAAATAGCCAACAAGATCTTATGTGTCGGGTACTTTTGGTCGTCAATATTTAAAGACTGCATAGACGCGGTCAAAAAGTTTCACCCCTGCCATATTTTTTCTTGGAAAATGCACCCGCATCCTGCTCCCCTTTTTCCATTCATCATTTTTTTTTCTGTTTACTAAGTGGGTCGTTGATTTTATGACATGCCACCACTTTCAGCTAGGGGGAGTTATTACATCGTTGTGGTCATTGATTATTTCACCAAGTGGGTGGAGGCCATGCCTATGTTTTCAAGAAATGGTGAGATTGTTTCATTCTTCATATTCAAGCGAGTTATAACTCAGTTCATTGTTCCAAAATATATTGTCATTGTCCATGGCAGTCACTTCCTGAACAAGATAATGTCAGAACTTGCTTCTAAGTTTGGTTTTATATAGGATCACTCATATCCATATTACCCACAGGAGAATGGATAGGTAAGTATCTTGCATACCGTCAATGGAAGTAACTCCAACTGGCGCATAATTCTCTATCCATCATTATGGGAATTCTGGACTACTTTAATTGGTTATTTCCTTTTCACCATTCCATATCATTCATGGGTTGTAATCAATTTTACATATTGAGTGTGAGATTATTTCCCTTAAGATTGTTGTAGAGTTTCTACCTTACTTCACTGAGTTAGAAGCATGTCATGTTCATCTAGAAAACCTTAATCATGATGTTGTTATTGTGAATAAAGCACACAAAAAATGAGTTAAGAGTCAGTGCAATAAGTTTGTGCACCCAAGAATTTTTTTAGAGGGTGATCTTGTCTTAGTCTACAATCATGACAAAGTTTCCTTGGGGGAAGGCAAGTTTAATTTGTTATGGTATGGCCCCTACATTGTGAGACATGCCTTATGGAAAGGATCCTACAAGATCAAATATTTTGATGGGAATGTCCTTTCAATGCCTATAAATGGGATCTATTTGAAAAAGTATTATGCCCGATCATATTTTCTTAGGTGTTCTTCTTGTAATTATTGTATATAGTTGTACATAGTCATGGTATATTGTCATTTTTGCGAAGTGATGCTTATGGTGCTTCTTCTTGGTTGGAAGATGTCAGGAGCTTCATTGGTTTTCATAGGGTATGTAGATGGCGCTATTCATTGCACTCATAATATGAATTATATCAGTTGGATGATTTATTTACCTATGTAATACCCTTGTTTCCCCTAGCTTGTAAATACAATTATATTACTGCTATAATACTATGGACAAATATGTTATGTGTGGATTTTTGGAAATGTTGAACCTTTTCTAAAGAAGGTAATGTGAATATTTTTGTTAGTAAATAAAATGAAAATTGTTGAATAACTATTGAAGGTGTTTCCTATACAGATTATGTTTCCATGAGAGGGAATAGTGAAGGGAAACCATTACTGGTTGAAATGACCATTGTCAGGTAGTAATCTGCTAGGTTTAAAAGTGCTCAGACATAGAATAGTCCTCTGTCCCAGAAAATTCATTTAACACTCAAGCTAGTGGTTGGGTAGACTTCCTCAAAAATCAATAAAAGAATAGCTAGAGTACCCATCTGGAATTTTCTAATCTGACCCATGAATTGGGGGATTTGACCCATGAAATCTTGTTTTAGAAGGCAATAAAAAGAGGAATATCATGGGTAGAAGGGAGAGGATGCACATGAATGGGTCTGGGGACCATTTTCTTAAGGTGAAGAGCATGTGAAGCTCTTTGGTTATGAAGAGAACTGATAAAATATATTGTTTGGGTATAGGATTTGTTGGGTAGTGTCTTCTAATCAAGCTAATAAATGAGGCTATAGAGAATTTGAGTGATTGAGTGAGAAATCAAAACATGCACCTTTCTTTGTGGATTGAAGACAAGACTGCCAGGTTCCTATGGGAGGAGGGTAACCTTCATCCTTTGTTATTTTCTGAGAAAAAATAAGAATTCTTCTCACAGAATCATACTCTAGCTAGGGGGTTTCTAGCTGTAAAAACATCAAGAGTAGTTGTGCCTATGGTTGGGTGGAAAATGGCACACCCTTCAGGAGTTACATCTCATTTCATATTTTAAATAAGTATATCCTTTCCAAATCTGTGTAATGTTAAGTTTAGAAATATTATAGAATGTGTTTCAGAGCAGTGTAAATTAAATCTTTGTTAAAGAGGCCTGAGAAATACAGGTGTAATTATGAAAATGTTATAGTTGGATATTAATAGGTTAATAAAATTACTTATTGACTACTTATGTTTTAAAAAGGAGTGTTGTGAGTGAATGTTTTGGTTGATTGAGTGTTCACAATATATTTCATGTATTTGTGGAGATGAATGAATAGTTAGAATCTTCACAGAACATCTGAAAAGGAAAGAGGTTTGATTTTTGCATAAGAATGTTTTATTCTAAGTTTTCCTGAAGCTTTTATACTAGAAAAATTAGAAAATATCAGATCTATGTTTGGGCCTTAAGAAAATAGCTCAAATATGTAAGAGAGGCAAACTATTCCAAAATTAAATGATAAGGAAAGAATGAGAAGTAAAAACCAAATTTCTTAATTTGAAATAAAATGAAATTAAGAATTTGAAGCATTGTGATTAATTAAGTTTCATTAGAATTTGGTAAGAAATGAGTTTTTACCAAGAATTGCATAGTAGATTTTTGTCCAAAAGGGAAAGACCTGAAAATGGTGACTATTCCCTTAAAATAGCAAAGAATTGCATGAAAGTAGGAAGACAATAAATTATCGTAGAAATACAGTTTTACATTGAAATTTTTTTATAGAAATGTAATTTTTTGGAAAATAATTTACACAAATAAATTGCATGAGTTTATATATGTATATATATTTAATATGGTTTCTAGATATCTTTTGCAAGGATGGTAAAGAGTGTTAATCCCTAGTAAGTTTCCAAAGTTACCAGATAAATGTCTTGATAATTTGATAACAAGGTGATAAAGTCATATATTAAAAACTATGATTTCATGTCTTGTGCGTGAGAAATGGGAACCTTGAAATGTTTCCCTCTTTTGTGCAAAGAAATAAACTTTGCCAAGTTTTCCTAATGTTAATAATATTTCCTTGCACAGAGGACACTCTACACTTCTGGAGGAGTTTGTGGCAATGTATTTTTATTATCATTAAATCCTTTTGTTTAACATATAAATATTGTTAGCAAAAATCCTTTTTCGGAGTTTGGTCGTCAGAGAAATGAAATGGGAACACATGATTTGAGTGTGAAGAGCACAGAATGTGATGGCATGAGTATTATAAAGAGAACTGAAAAATATATTTTCTTGGGCACATGAGCTATTGGGGAGTCTCTTCTAATCAAGTTGATAAACAAGGTTCTAGAGAATTTGAGTGATTGAGTGAGCAATCACAGCATGCCCCTTTCTTTGTTGATCGAAGACCGGACTTATAGTTTCCTATTGGAGAAGGAGAGTAACCTTCGTCCCTTGTTGTTTGTTGAGAAAAAAAGAAGAATCCCTCTCACGGAATCATACTCTAGATAGGGGGTGGCCAGTTGTAAGAACACCAAGAAAAGTTGGGCCTGTGGTTGGGTGGAAACTAGCACAAAGGATGTTTCTACACTTCTGGAGGAGTTCTTGGCAATTTATTTTTATTATCATTAAAATTTTAAGGCCTGGAAAAATATAAATCCTTTTGTTTAGTGTATAAATATTATATATATATATATATATAAACACCTCCCTTTCGAAGTTTGGTTGTCGAAGAAAAGAGAAGGGAATGATTGTTCAGAGTACGATGGCATATAGTATTATAAATGTTAAATATTACAATATAATAATATTAAATACTTCCCTTTTTGGAGCTTGTCCTTCGGAGAAAATAAAAGAGAATGAATGTTCAAAGTACGATTTCCTATGATATTATAAGTGTTAAACATTATCATATAAAACATTAATATCCAATCCCTTTCAGAGCTTGATCATTGGAGAAAAGAGAGGGGAACATACGATCAGAGTACGATGACATAAGGTGTTATAATTGTTGTATATTATAATATTAAATATTAATATCAAACCCCTTTCAGAGCTTAGCCTTCGGAGAAAAGAGAAGGGAGCCCATGATTTGAGTGTGAAATATGGTTCGAGAGCCTGAATTATTATAATATTAAACACTAATATTTAATTCCCTCCAATGAATTTCGTAAGGAAAATAAGTTGCACAGTGTGTTCAGGGTCTGAAATCCCCACTTACTTTATTAATATAATAAAATATATTATAATGTAGCCTCGGTGCTTTACAATGAAGCTAAGTACATTATAAAATAAATTGGGTGTTTTACAAAGAAAATGATTATATTACAATATAATTAATTAAAATATTTTTATAACCTTGATATTTAAATTAGAACTAAACCATTCGATACGTTGGATTCCCAAGGGAAGGGGAGAGAAATTAAATCTTCATTAATTACCAGGACGATATATTAGGCTAAGTGAAAACGTATTTATGGGGGTATTTAATTAATGAAGACTAATTATCCCTAATGAGGATTAAATAAATGAATACCAAAGAGTGTTATTTTAAGAAAATAATGATCAAGTAACTTAATCAGTTTATAAGAAATGGACAAGTGTTAATCTCTAGTTGAGCAAGCCTTTGTACCCTATAGTGATGTGGTGTGTATTAATGGGTTCAAGTTTCAAGTATATATTGAGCCATGTGTCATGATGATTTGGCATCTAGGAGGGGTGATCTAGGATGTGATGTGAGTTCCACATGTCACGTCAGGAGATCGATATATGATGGCAGCAATGACCAAGGTGGTAGGCGAGTGGAAAGATATCCCCATTTTTCAAGGGTACTATCATCGAGGTGTTGAAGTGTAGGGTTACTGGAGGATCCAAATGAAAATAATTTTGAGATGAGTTTGGGCTCTAGATCGATGAACCTGTGAGATTCAATCTCAATCGTAGGTCTCCAAGGGCCCCACAAAAACTAAGTGCAGTAGGAGCAAGAGAAGGGTTGTTAACTATCATGTGATTTGGTGAATACAAAGTAATCAGAGTCATTGATTTCCCAACCCCGAGGGTCGTTGGATCTACAAGTTAGAATTGTCTCAGTGTGTGGTCAAAGAAAGTCTGTCAAAGTGGATTCTTTGTTGAAAATCTGCTAACCCCGATGGGAGGACTCCGATGAAGAAGAAAATCTATGAACCAGTGGATGAGGGAATCATATGAGTCAGGTGGCATATGCCACGTCAGTTATAGATTGGATGGCATGAGTGATTGGGAACCACGTGGTTTCCACGTGGCACTAAAGATGAACTCAATGAGTGAAAGTCCAGAAACCTTGGAGAGATTGTAACTTATGATCTAGAGATCAGTTCTGAGCATAGTTATAGTTGTTGGAAAGATATTGACGAGAAGAAGATGATGGTAGGCTCTAAAATAGGATTTGATATGGTTGAGGAAAAGAAAAATATTAATACCCCATCCCTTAAAAGGGTACTTAGGGGGTTGGGTCTCTTACAACATACAAGAGAGTTGATCGCTTTTGGAGGTTCTTTTCTCAACCCATCTACTAATAATGTAGTTGATTATAGTGTTCTTATCAAAATGCTTCGTGATGCTATTTTGCACCACATTCTCTTCTTATAATTTCATATAGACTCTTAGTTGGTTGGATCCCAGCTAAATGCTATTTATCATATTCACAAACCTATGTTACTTCATCGTTTACTCCGAGTACATTTTTTGGAGCGTTGTTTTGATCATATTACTTATATTCATATCCCAAGAAATTCCAATGTATTATGTGATTCATTTTCTAACTACGTGTTAGATTAGAATTTATATCATTCACATTAAATCAAAATCTCAAATCATTCATGAAATAATAATAAATCACAAACACCTCATTATCAAGGAAAAAATATCATATATATATATATATATATATATATAGAGAGAGAGAGAGAGAGAGAGAGATAGATAGATAGATAGATAGATAGATAGATAGATAGATAGATAGATAGATAGATAGATAGATAGATAGATATATCATCATCATCATCATATAGTTACAAAAAGGTAGATCATGTATCAAAAAGGGATTTTAATCCTCGATTGTCCTCTATAGGGACCAATAATAAAATATCTAAGTATCTCCTAATCATTGTCCTAAGGTACCTTCCCCTTCCTCTACACACTATTCATAGAAAACCACCACATGAGCAAGATGTTGAAAGAGTTGTATCCATGCCCGTGGCACTCCAACTTGTTAACATATAAGATTGATCATGTTCTCCAAGGATTATGCCATACCATAAAATAACAGCCTCCTCGAAGTGTGAAAGCTATATTTGAGTTGGCACTGCGAACTGGTGTTGCGAACTAGTTAAGGAAGAGGATTGGAGGTTAGGCAACTTGCAAGCATCTGAGTGAAAATATGAAATTATCAACATCAACTTCATAGCCATCAGGTACTCCATGAGATTTTTTGTCTTGTTTGGAGGTCAGTAAGGGTTTTTCTAATTTATTTTCTTTTAGCATTGCTAATTGGAATAGGCACTGCAAATTAAGATAGGTTCTATGGAATGTGTTGTGAAATGTGTTGTGGAAACTCTATTCTAGGACCGTTGAACTGGTATTTTTTACCAGTTGAATTCCAAGAGTATTGATGGGTGAAACAGGATGAAGATTCAAAACCCAAAGGAAATTATTGTCAAGCACGGACCCAAGAACATTAACCTCTTTCATTTTTCACACATGTTTCATGTATTTGGATATTCAAAGGAAACTTTCAGCCCTATTTTTTAAGTTTTCATGATTTCATGTTTGAGACATGTTTTTGCGACATGTATTCCATCCATATGGAGATGCATTTCAAGAAACCGAGAGTCTTTTTTTTATAAATATATTATATACAAAAACCATTCTCATATTTTACACATATGTTATATTTTGAGAATTACAAGTGGCATTTTGAAGCCTATTTTTCATAATTTCGCCTCTTGAAAAGCAGGAAATCAGTTAAAACATGTCATTCTCTATTTGTAATTGTTTCTATTTTGGGAAAGGGGTTTGATTTTGAATTGGTGATATGGAAAGGACCTATAGTGCTATATATTTCATGGTACAAAATTATTGTGGGGTTCGAATGGTCGAGCAGAGACACCCTGTTGTAATGTTTTGATAAGACAGAGCCATACTCTGGTTTTATGTATGAGATCTAAGACATTTTGATTAATAGAAGTCAACTTCCTTTCATATCTTACTTATTTTTTACTATGGTTGTTCATTATTGAATGATTCAATTGAGATGTTATAGTTGTGTTGTAATGTATCTTTTATTATGATGTTGTTGTAATTGTTATCAGTTTTTTAAGGTTTAGAACAAGAAGTTCTTGTGTCTGAACTTTTGCTTCTCCTATCTCCTAGTAAGGTATGATGCTTATAGAATACTTATTTATCCTTCTCATAAATTCTTCCATCTACCCACAATTTTCTTTAAATCATTGACTAAAGTTAACCAAAACCTCATTTGCATATGCATTTTGGCCTAGAATTTACGTGTTGGAACATTGCTATGTTGAGTTTTTTCCATTTTACATTCTATCATAAATCTACATTTACAAACCTAATTGATGGGTACTAGGATTATCCTCTAGCAATATGAGGGTGACTCTCAGTGCTAACATAAATGGCATTGTTTTTGAGGATGAAGCAGTGAAGATATATTCCCCGGGAAAGAACGATGATGATCAAATATGCTTCTTGATGGTGAACAGGAAGATGACACACAATTTATTGCTTATGTTTCACCATGGCGACTCCATTGTTTAGAGATTCATAGGTGAATCCATTGGCAGAAGATCCAGAATAGCCATGGAAGACATCTTGTCTCAAAGGTATGCTTTTTGTGATTTGTAGAACATATTTGGTTTTCCAAATCTAATGCCCAGCAGAGATGAATGGGAAGGTATCATTCCTACATTTAAAGGAGAAGATTGGGAAGTTTCGGCTAAGCATATGCTAGATTTCGATGACTTTATTCATCAACGTCAGATTGTGCACGAGTATGTCTAGATCAAGATTTTCAAATATTCATTGAAGGGAGCATCCCATGACTGGTGTAGATTTGTTTCAGCTTCCAGTATCAGCTCTTTGGCAGGTTTTCATATTTCTTTCAATGTGTTTTGTGAAAATACATTTCCAGGTGAAAGTATTTTTTATTATTGTTGTGATGAATTGAAAAGTATATTCATTATAAAGAAGACTTTTCTTCTGATTGCAAAAATGAAAATCATGTTTTTAAGGAAGATCTGAAAGATACTATGTATGGTTAAGAAACAATTTCTCACAACCAGGATCAAGAAAGTTCTGTTCATGTGGAGTATGTTCAAAATAAGCAAGATCCTGATTTATGTTTGGTTGAAATCCTTCTTGTTAGACATGAGGATATGTTTATCCCAGTGGAAAATTTATGTGAAAAGGATGATAAACAGGTTTTTGAACTTACATCTATTGTGGATTTTCATATTTATAATGACTATGAAAATGATGCATGTCATAAAGAAATTGTTGTACAATAAGTTTTTTCTCATCTCTTTCAAGAGGATTCCTATGATGTGTTTTCACCTGTGATTAAAGAGAAGAATTAAGAGGTTGTTTATCATTCTTTTCTAGATCCAAAGGTTTTAGACGACCTTCATTGTGACAGCAATATTGTAGATATGTTTGACATTATATCAAATGTATCTATTGTTCCTAATGTGCATCAAAACAAGGTCAAGTCTTTTGAGATCTCAGAGGGAAAATAGCACATGTATGAGATAGCATATGGCACTATTGGATTTGATCAAGAACATTATGGAATTGATAAAGAAAATTTGAGGCATCACCTTTACTCTTTAGATCAACTAGTATTTTGTCATATTGTTTATGATCCAGTAGTTGTCTACATGGAATCATTGTTCTTAGAGGTTTGTAACTTTGGAGCTTTTGGGATTAAAGGAGATTTCAGCTTTGAGTATTGTCTGCCAATGTTTTTTCTACTGCAACAATTTTATCTTGTTTTCATTTATTCATTTACCTACAAAGAAGAAAACCATTTTTTTAGTAAATTGATCACATGGAAGAATTGGAAATTATCTTTTACATGATCATCTTGCTTTTGTTGATTAGGAGTAGGAGTGTGAAGAATAATCTCAGCTTATGAGAATTTAATTTTAGTTTGTTTTTTATATTGTAATAATACTCCACCATCCCAATGGATAAGGCACTCGATCTGCATGTTCTTGGAGCCTCACAGGGAGGTCTCCATCCCTTCTGGAGCCAAATGTTAACACAAGATTGATCATGTTCTCCAATGATTATTTCATACCATCAACTAACAAATCCTCAAAGTGTGCAAGCTATATTTGAGTTGGCACTGTGAATTGGCGCTGTGAAATGGCATTGCAAACTAGTTAAGGAAGAGGGTTTGAGGTTATGTGGCTTGCAGGCATCTAAGTGAAAATATGAAATTACTAGCATCAACCTCATAGCCATCAGGTACTCCATGGGATTTTTTGTCTTGTTTGGAGGTCAGGAAGGGTTTGGCTAATTGATTTTCCTTTGGTGTTGTGAACTGGCACATGCACTGAAAATTGAGACAGGTGCTACAAAATGTGTTGTGAAATGTGATGCAGAATGTGTATCCACTCTAGGATTGATCATGGGTATCCTCTCAAAGAAGAAATAGCACAAAATTCTCCCATAGACAATAATTTTAACTTTTCCCTATTTACATCCTATCATTTAGGCCTTCATACATGTCCATAGTGTTGTGCTCCAATCATACAATTTTGGCCTCAAACATTATATTGCATAAAACATCATTGCCTGAGAGGCTTGATGCCTTGATATTGATCCTATAATATAGGAAATCAATAATACAATGATATTCATATTGAGGTTTGTAATCTCCCCTATCGAGAGTTGGCTCCCAACTTTTTGTGTCTTGGATGAGAAATACAATGCAATGTATTCATTGGTCATGAGACTAATGGATCCTTTACCTTTTAAATTGATGACATCTCCTCAATGAGGTATCACAGTAAGAAATTATATATCCTTTGTTTCCATCTTTAAATATTTCCCCCTGATCATGAAATCATCTTCATCGGGTTCCCAATAATCTATTAGAGTTGCAAGTAGTCTTTGTTGTTCCCTTATGTCATTGAAATGAAAAAACATGTATAATCTACATCTCTAGAGAGCTTCTTGGGCCTCTAATCATTCATAATATCATTATCAACTTTATTGTGTTCCCTCTCCCTCCACTCTATCACCATCATGCAAAATCCAAATGATTTTTTAGTCAATCTTTTTAATTTCAATATTTGCATAATTGTACATGATTGTTTGTTAAGATAGTCACATATGTATGCGACCCACATCAAGAAAAGTCATGTACATGTTTGTGCTACTTTTAAAATTCATTTCCTACTAAGAAATCCACTAAATCTAAAAAACTTGTAGTTAAAAATGAAGATGAGGAAATTACTTACTTGGTCCAAGCGCTCTTGGATTCTAAGTTTTGTGCATCTCATATTGGTCTCCGAAAGTTAAAAAGGTAAAAAGGGCTTCAATACTCTCCAAAGGGTAAAAAACAAGAATGAAATGGTAAAAATGAGTTTTACACTTATTTTAACACATTTTTTTCCACTTTTTCAAATAAATTTTCCCTCCTTTTTAACAATACTATATCGTTTAGCCTAATAAAACATGTAGGAATTGTTTTCTTATGCAATTATCTTTGAGAGATCTCATTTTTACACATATTTGCATATATGGTAACTTTTTTCGATTTCTTCAGCATGCATTTTTCTCTTTACTAGTATGTAGAGTAGGTATCGCCCCGCCTTCATACTGCATTTATACATATCAATCACATATTTTCCTTAGGATCAACCCCACTAAGTTGTGACACGAAACCTTTGATATTTAGAAGTGTTGTAATTCATGTGGTAGAGCCTACTGTTCATGGGTTCCCTAGTTAGACCCTTTCTTGCATTTTGGCACCCATGCTGAAATAATTCCATAGGCTCGGGAACCTTATTTAGTCCTTCCATGACTTTGCATTGAAACAAGATACCTTCTTCTCAATCTTCTTCTGGATACTCCCCGTAGGGCTCCTTTATTTATGTATTTTGTTCATTATTGGCATTTAGGGTAGGTTCCACTCTAACTGCATAATGCATTTATATTTACCAACCACAATATTTCCATAGGTTCAATCCCATTCATTCACAACGTCACCCCCTCAAAGTTTATTTAAAGGTGTTGTTTACGAATGGTAGAGCATACCTCTTCATGAGTGTCCTAGTTACTACCTTACTTGCCATTTTTACACTCATGCTACAGTTTTTTGTAGGATTGAAATATTTGTTTAGTACTTCCATGATTTTGTAATGAAGCCTCATTACTTCTTCTCAAATATCTTCTGGACAAATTACCCCCAAAGCTTCCAAAATTTTGGGTTAATTTTTATTTAGATAGCATATTGACCGCTTGTTCTTTTTAGGCCTAATCCCAGCTTCATATTGTTGTTGTCAAAGCCAATTCTATGCATTCTCAAATAGTCACCAGCCCTGCAATTTTCTGCTTTTGCGACTTGAAACCTTATCCCTAGAGGAAAATTCCCTCGAGCATCCATATCCTGCATGTGTTTCCTTGCATTGAGCATAGGTATGTTTTGTATGCTTGGAACTAGTTTTTTCTCCTACAATGCTCGTTTCCTCCACTATACTATAGCATTATTTTATTCATTTTCAGGCTTTTGAAAAAGAAAAAAAAAAAAAAAAAGGATGGGAATGAGTCACGTTCTTTATATGGAAGCTACATATGTCGCCCTTAAACAAAGAAAAATATCATGAGTCCTTATCTCATCAATATGGTTTTAGTATGGATTTTGGAGACACTTCCTCATTATTGAGTTGAATTTCCTCTGGTTGGTTATTCTTCCAGTCATATGGAGTGTTTATTGACACCTCATGAGTCGCAAATGTATCCCAATTTATATTCCATGCTTCCTAAGTCAACTTTTTTGTTGTGTCTATGTTCAAGGGAATTCAACCTGTATCGGTCATTCTGCAGAAACATTGTCTTTCCAAGTCAGGCTTCTTCTGTCAGTAAAATATTTCTCAGTTTCACAAGTATCTTTGTATCTCACTTGTGCCAGTATAGAAGGTCCTCATTGACTTCTTGTTGGTGGGTTTGATATTATTGAATATGACTCATTTCTCTAAGAGTATGATCTTGAGTTTCACCTTAGGCCTATTTCCATTATTTATAGGTGACCTTACACTCAGCAGATGAAAAACCATCATTTGTCATTGACTGAGTGGTTTCCCTTGTGTTTGACATCAACAACCATCATCACACATAGGTATTCATGTGATACCTTGGTTTCCATTTCACCCCATTGATGGATTCCTCATCTTTGTCGGTATTTTACATCATTGGATATTATTCATAGAGTCTCTATCATGTATTATTCCATCTAGTGCATGCCAAAGTTGTACCTCAGTGTGTTTCTTACAATATTTTCGTCCAAGTCCTTCCAAAATATTTGTCTGTATGCCACTCCTCATGTCCTCGTGTTGGATGATGGAGGATGCTTTAATTCCTAGCTTCCAACAAATATCTTCCTATTGAATTCAACACATCTTTTTCTGGGACAAGGATTTAGATTTTTTATTAGTAACTTGGGGATTGCAGTCAACAATGGAAGGTTTCTTCACTATTGATAATGGGAATACATCAATGTCTCCCGATCAATAGATTCTATCAGGTGTTCGACACCAGATCCTCTATTCACACTTGCTAGATTGTACTAGGTACCTTGACACCCATTATCATCATTGGTGGGTTGTCTCGCATTTGTTAATGGTATACATCAATTATTGGTGATCAAATGGTGTCTCATTGTGTTCGAATCCAACACATTTATTCACATAGTGTATAATCATACCACGACAGATTGTTTTGAAGACATCAAGTGAAGTACGAGCATCACATATTTTGTGCTCCTACCCGACTTTGATTGTACCACCCTCTTTGACACTAGTACTTGTAGAAGATCAGTTTGTTCACTCCATTGGTTCTAGATGTCCTCTATTTGATTCTGAGACATAGCTCCATTGTATATACATTCATGGCTATGATATACATTTGCATGGATCCACTATGTATTTCCTCATGGTCATGATTATTTATTTTATATATCACAAGGATCCACTATGTATAGTTTTCTTGGCCATGGACATCAGTTATATGTTTATCATTCATGGATCTGCAGTGTACTTTATTTGGCAGCCATGCTTACATCACACTCAAGCATGGGAATGTTTGACTTTAGAAGAGAGTATCTTACATTTTTGTGTTGTAGGTATTGTTCCAGGACTGGTCTTCAACTACTCCTACCCAATGGCCCCTCCACTATCTCATGATTTTTGAAATGTATTTTGGCCATCATTCTCCCTTTTGACCTCACACATTGGGAGGAAATATTTTATAGCATCATTTGCCACTACACATGCATATGATGACTCATTCTTTTATGTTACATCCTTTTCCCTACTTACAGGACTTAAATCCCCTTTTTCCTCTTCAAAAACTTATTTTAAAACCCCATTTATCAAAGTGTATGTGACTTTACTTAAATCAACTCATGTACATACACGAGTTCCCTATTAGGAACCCGCATACATGTTAAGTTTGGCTCAAAAAATTATAATCCCAACATTTCAGGCTAAGTTCACAATTTTTTTCATTCCCTAACTTCCTAAATCATGTACATAATGACTCCAACCATCAAAATGGAGTATAAAAGAGAGCCTTGGGGTGGAAGAAAAACATAGTCAAGAAATGCATCCTTAAGCTGGCGTTTTGAAGATTTTCCTGCAAGTTCCCTATTTCCCTAGTGTCTGAGATTGTCCCCTCTACCTGGAAACCCTCATTTCCAAAAATTTTATTCTCCTTATCTTGTGAGGAAGAACACCTTTGTCTTCCTTGGACCTACTAGAGTGCAAAATGTTGGAGGCACTCCTATACATCTTTAGCCATGGGTGGAGTAATTTGGAGCCTAGTTTCAGGACCATGCCGCAGTGGTTACAGGTTGTAACCAACCCATTTTGTTTTTATCAATAAAGGATCTCTCATTCTCGTCCATATTTTTTGTTGATTCATGTTTTTCATAAGATTATATGTATCTTGTTTTGAATCTAAAATCTAAATCGAATTAGTTATATTTAGTTAGTTAGCAGGTAACCACCTATTTGCAGTTCCATACTTCTTTGTTTGTAGGTTTTTCATAATATTATCTTGAAGGAGTCTTGTATCGGAAGACCTTAAATGGTACCTACTTCAAACATAGGATTCTTGGTATTCTCTCCTTCATATCTTCCAAAAGTTAGTTATTGTAAGTAGTTATTATTAATTAACTATCTAATTAGAGTGTGAGAGAAGTTTCCTTCAATTCTCCTATGTTTTGGTTCTGACCCAAAAACCATAGGACATAAATTTCCATAACACATATGGAAAATTTTCATTATTTAATATCGTCAACAACCTTAGATATGATCCCCCATTTTTTAATATTGTCTAAATAAGATGATTATTTGTAGTGTCTAGACAAAAATGGGAACATAGAAGACATACACAACATTATAGGGTTTAAACAAAGGTTCCTAATACTGCCTACACTCTTTGGGTTGTATATTGATGAATTAGAGGACATTATTTTAATATATGTGAGAGATATAGGTGGTTTCCTTCAATTTGTGGTCTCCATTACTATTTTATTGTTTATAGATTATTTTTTTATTCTATCCCACAGAGTTGCAGGCATCCAAAATATATTAGGTATTGTTAGAAAATTAGAGAGACTTCCACACTAAACCTAGCAAAGGATAAGAAGAATTTAATCAAGAACGTAAATGAAAATAAATCACACAATACATAGAGATTTTACCCAGGAAACCCAAACCGAGAAAACCATCATTCCTTGAGTGTTTTGTTCTCTTGTTGTTTTATTCAATCTGAATAAAAGGTTACATGTCTAACCTTCGTCCACACCTAAGACACAATTGACATCATACCCTCTTTCCTTCACAACAACAACCATGAAGCCAATATGTCTTACATTTGCATGACTAACAACCTACATCTAAAGATTTCTCTAAGGACTAGTTATCCTATGATTCATTGATTCATCAGCCTTTATATCCTTACAACATGTCTCTTTATAGGTTTTACAACAGGAAAAACCTAAATACTTGGCACCCAAAAAAAATTATAGATCCATGCAAATTATTGGCTACAAATCCCACAAATCTCAGGATTCTATTATAGTCGACTCCAAGTTGTACTACCAGTCGGCCTTCATTCAGTCTTTAGTCGGTCGCCACACATCTGCCTGTTGACCTAATGTTGGTTGACCTCTTCGAATTTTTATCGATGTCTTTACCATGTTGAACGACCTCGACCTTCAACTTCGAATTTACCTGGTCGACTAACCTCAACCTTTGACCTGTTATTGATCCACCTCAACTTTGACCATCACTACAAAGAATATAACAAACCAACATTCTCCCACTTATTGTCTTCTTTGTTGAAATAAGAGATTCTTAAAATTTTGTTCACAGACCTAGGGAAACAATTCCCATTGCCTCTCTGCACCAAAAGAACTTCACAACACTCACATACTTGGTTAATGAGTCTGCTATGTTTTCCAACATGTCTACTTTCTCCAGTATCACCTTGTTACTTTCCACCATGTCTCTTACAAAATGGCATTGTACATCAATTTTCTTAGTACTCGAATGATAAGTACAGTTCTTTGCTAGAAATATTAGGCCTTGACTATCGAAACTTACCTTCATAGCTCTCTACTCAAACCTGATTCATGAACACATCCTTTGCATACATACTAATGCATTGCTTCCATGAGTGGCCGCCATGTATTCCTTTTTTTTTGTTGACAAGGATACGACCGCATATCGCTTACTCATCCAACTTATTTCTCCACTGAACATTTTAAATAGATATCTTATGGTTGATCTCCGTTGATCCAGATATCGATCCCAGTCAATGTCGACAAATACATGTACATTTAATTTACCACTATCACCTATGTTGATTAATTGGGTTGGTTGTCATTGATGTCAACCCTTGAAGAAATTTTGATATACCCAACAGTATGATTAAGTGACTTCAATTTGATTAATTTATAATGGTATGAAGTTTAATATATTTTTCGGTAAGACTATTCTAGATGAATAGTATATGTCATGACATTTCCAGTGATATGAAGAATGTCACATAACTATGCAGGTTAGTGAGTTATGGCCTGGTGAAGTTGGAGAACCCTCATGAGTTATATAGAAGGTCAAAGAAGTTAAATTAATTCTAGAATCTCCTAGAAGAAGTTGACTAATAAAGTGGTTGAAACAAGACGTTAGTTAAGGGCAAAGAAGTTATGAATTGACTAATTATAGAAAAGCTAATTGCAACAAGAAGTTGTGAGTAAAGATAAATTATTTAAATAATAAAGTAGTCAAAGTGGTTGCAAAGATAAATTATTTAAATAATAAAGTGGTTGCAACACAAAGTGGTGAGTTTTCTATTTATGGATAAGTCAAAATGGTTCCAAAATAAATTAATTAAATAATAAATTTAGTTGCAACTAGGAGTGGAGAAATTACTATTTTTGGAAAGTGGTTAAGTTAAGTGGACAAGGTGGTTAAGTTAAGTGGACAAGTGGTTAGAAGTGGGTTATCCCTAAAAGAAGGAAAGTGGTTTAATTTGGTTAGAAGGTAACCCCTTGAGGAAGCTACATGGAAGTATAAATAAGAGAGAAAGGCTCTCCCACTAGTACATATTGAATATCATTGAATAATCTATTTTGTGAAAGGTTATTTGGGCAGGTATTATTGATAGAAAAAGGTGTAGAAGAAAAAGTGTGGTAGGAAAAGTGCGGAAGAAAAATCACAGCAGGAAACCTATGGAAAAAAAGTGTGGTAGGAAAACTGTGGAAAAAAAAGTGTGGCAAAAAAATTGCAGCAGAAAAATCGCAGCAGGAAAAGTGTGGTAGAAAAATAGCGGCAGAAAAACCATGGCAGAAAAAGTGCAACAGAAAAATCGCGGCAGCAAAATCACGGTTGAAAAATTCTATAAGAAGAAAAGGGTATGGTTTTCAGACATGTATTGTTGAATTTATGAATCCAGTTGAGGGTTTTCCTTGTAAATATGATGGATTCCCTATTAGAAGTTTAGGGCTTGGTGTAGAGTTAATTTGAGGCAGATCTACTAAAGTTTAGTATTGGTTCATGTTTGAGGGCTTTTGGTTGAGGTATGTTGTTGAAGTTATTGATACATATAGAGGTTGTATAAAAGTGAGGTTCTAGCACATGGTTTTATGTACATACTTGTGGTATAGTGTTTGAGGTATATGCTATCAGATCAGATTGGTTGATGAGTATACAGTGACAGGATTCTAAGTGACATATTTGACAGAACAGGTTGTGACAGTGAAATATTTAGTTTCTACAATTGGCACTTATATTTCAGGGTGGTTTGATAGGGCAAGGATAGGTGGTTATAGCCACCTTCTGGTTGTAGCTGGAGAACATAGGGGATTGTGGCCTCCTTCTTGTTGTAGCCAGAGAATTGGGCAGTTAGAGCTTCCCTTAGGTTGTAGCCTGAAAATAGGGGGTCGGAGCCTCCTTTTAGATGCAACTGGAAAACAAAGGAAGTTGGTGCTTCCAATGAATGTAATTCTTAAAGACAAATAAGAAAAATCATTCCATTGTTTTCTCCCGTAATGGGTTTCCATGTAAAAACTATGTTGTATTGTGTATGTGTATGATTGTACATTCATTCATGGTTTATTTACTCTGCACTTATTGGATGATAATGATATATTGATCATAAAGATAAATAACACTTTCATACTGTGGTGAAAAGGATTAAAAATATCTATTATTGATTCACACCCCCCCTCCCACTCTCAGTAATCCAACAAATTGTATCAGAGAAGGTTCCTTTAGAAATCAATTTAACCACTGAAAGGTAGATCATGGAGAGAAACAATACGTATAAAAATTGAATACCACAGTTTGATGGACATAACTATGCATTCTGGAGCAGAAGAGTGAAAACATATATATGATGGGTGTTCTATATGCATTAAAAATGACACTTAAAAACCCTTTAATTAAATTGTCAACCCGGGGTAAGTAAACTTAGAGTTGTAGAAAAATATATGCCAAAGGTAGAAAGTTGGTAGGAGTATAATCTAACTAAGGAAGACAGCTATCTATGTTGAAAAGTCAACAAGAAACATGTGTCTAATTTAGTTTTCCCTTAATTAAATTAGACAATAAATATTAATCTATTATCTCATTCATAACTGAGTGATTTGGAATTGTAA
>JZKD02S1752199.1:817160-833783 GCA_000966675.3 Picea glauca | reverse complement strand
ATTCCAATGGACACCAGTTGAGATAACAGGTGAAAGGGACAGATGGCTATCAGTTGTGAGTTGTTCACACATGCATTGGATATGCTTATGAGCATGTGCAAACGATTCATTCGATTCATTGTGAGAATTCGGATTGCAGAGTTTGTGCAGAGGAGACAGGTTGTCTGGTCACGGAAATTGGCGCATGTATTTGCTAATTTGTGTATGACAGTGTGAGACGATTGGATTGTACTGAGAGCTCTTGGATTAGAGCTTTGTATGAGATTGTTTCATGATTCATAATATATGATAGTGGGGTTTTTAGCTTTACGCTTTCCCCGGTAAAACTTCTGTGTTTTGTGTTATTGATATTTCACTTTGTGCATTGTGGTTGAGATCATGGTTTAAATTGCTTCCGCAATAATAGTAGAAGCGATTCTGTATTTAACAAGTTGTGGTAATTGTTAGATCAGGAGAATCGCAGGAATACATTAATTTGTATCGAAATTTCTACAATCTAAAGCTAATATACTCAAGAAAAGCTATCTAATGAGCAAATCCTACTAAGTAAATTGAAACTAGGTAACCTAAGTACTTTTGGGCCAAGGGTCAATGGATAGTTCTTAAGAAAGAAAATGAAAACTCTATGTAAAGAAAACTGATTTAACAATAAGCAAAAGCAAACTACTAAGCATAATGAGAAAATGACAAAAGATAATTATTTTAACTTGCCAACCTACATTCAATGAGCAACTACCCTATGAAATCAAATAAATAAGCAAGTAAGCAAAAACGCCTATCTAACCTATTAAAGCAAATAGACAAGCAGCAAATACACCTAACTAACCTACTAAAGCAAAAGACAAGTAAACAAAGGACACCTAACTAACCTACTAAAGCAAAAGACAAGTAAGCAAAGACAACTAACTAATGCAAGCAATCAAAAACTTCTCATTGAACAACTATCTAGCCTAAGAGGCAAGTGGACTAAATGCTTAATGCAAAACTATTTCTAATGCATGAAAGGAAATCTAAGAGGCAACTAGACTAAATGCTCAATGCAATGCATGAAAGGAAATCTATTCTATTGAAAGCAAGAAATACTAACAACTAATTCTTAATCTATGATAAGCAAACTACTATCTAATCTATCAAAGCAAAGTCTATCTATCCTACAACAGCAATAAAACTTTATTCTAATCTATGAAAGCAAGAAACTGTATCTATGAAAGTAGGAAAACTATTCTTTAACCTATGACAATTCAAATATAATGTTGGTGGTTGTGTGAATGTCTTCAGTGTCAGATAAGATCTCGATGGCACTTGACAACAAAGGACAATTCCAATGGTATAAGCTCAACACTAATTTCAATGGAAAAATGAAAGGTGTGGAGTAAACAATCCAATGAAAACTTTGCCATGACAAAAATAATGTTAAATACCCTGCATATTCATGTATAAACCATCAATAACATAACGAATTCATCATTATTTAACTACGAAATTTAATTGCACTTTAATTCTAGGAAAGGAAATTGCGTAAAATGAAACTATGCTATGTCTACTCTAACCATTCAAACTGCAATAAGGAAATAATTAAAAATAGAAATTAAACTATGAAAGTAAATTAACAATCTACATTAACCAACTAATTAAATGAAATCTGATATAAAACTGAAGTAAACAATCTATAATCAAAAACTAAAATTAAATCTATCCATCCATCAATCAGTGTCAAAAGAAAATCCAAATTAAAAACTCTATTCTATCTAATTAAAAATCTGTTTTAAATTAGACTAGAAAAACATAAAAGAAAGCATAATCTAACATCTAAATGCACATGGGGTTAGTGTAGAGAGAGACACTTTCTAATTGCACACAGGGTTAGTATAGAGACTTGAAAGTTTGTTCCTAATCTACAAAATCAATACATGCTAACACATATCATCATCTAACCTGCAAAAGAAAAGCAAGACAATTAAGCTACAACAAATTAATTAACTAAATAAAAATATACATGTACAAGAAATAAAAAAGAGAAATTAAATTAGGAATTGCATAAACAAACATAAGAACAATCACCAGACTATTGGTGGGCCCCCCAACAAGTCGTGGCTACCTCCTACAAGCACACCATGAACTTAACAAGGCGAATTCACCATGAAAGCTTGAAAACGCAGTTCTAGCACAATTCTGGCAATGTAAAATACTAAAACAGAGAAAAATGAATTTGTCTCTAATCTAATGGCTCTTATACTTGCTTAACAATCTTATGACCATCCTAGCAGTATTTATAAGCTTACAACCCAAGTGGTCGACCACAGGAGGGTCAAACCACTTCTAATTTCGGCAAAATATAATAAATGATGCCCTAACTGATAAAACGAAGCGAGCCAATAATCACCTTATTTGGACAACTGAAATTGAGTTGTCTGGAGCTCAGTAGCTAGAGGGGATGATCATGAACAAAACCCATGTTCCCTATTCTCCCAACACTGGCCGCCAATTCCATAACCGCCAACTCGCCTTCCATTTCTGTGCAATATAGAGTGCTAGACAGAGTGTCGGGTCGAGTGCCAAAACGAGTGCCGGATCAAGTGCCGGAACTAGAAACATAGTGTGTTTTTTCCCTGTAACACCAAAAAATGTGAATTAGCTCTTAGACATCATAAAACATGATGAATTATACTTGATTAAATCATTAAATATGAATTACACGTACCTTATGGCAATCATACCATTTTATCATGAAATTCTTCAAAAAGATCCTTTAAAAGATGAAAAATGCATATGTACATGTGGCAAAAATGTATAATAACCATCATGAAAGTGATCATATCTCGGGCCCAACATTACCCCCACACTTACGATTTTGCAGGTCCCACTGCAAACAAAAAGAAGTTACCCCTCGTGACTAGGCTTGTTGAGGAGGATCAGCTTTGGAAGCCTCTCCTTCTTACTGTGTAGACTTAGCCTTGTGCCTCTTGTGTTGCTTTATTTATGCTCTGAGGCTGTGGTTATATTTACTCATTTCATCAACCAACCGTTGAACTTTTGTTTGAAGGACTGCATTGTCATGATGAAGGTGTGTATCTATTGTCTTCCTCTCTTCCAACTATTGGAGAAGCTGGTGGTTTTCTTTTTGTATCTTCTTTATGGTTGGGACAGAATCGGTGATCTCTGAGGAAGGCTTAGATCCTTTGAGAGATGTGGACAATCTATTAGTTTTAGGATCTAGATTGGGCATGGGTGAAGTAGGAGTGATGGGAGATCGATAAGGTGAGGTAGGTTATGATTTTGTTTTCCTTAGTGGATCTAATCCATCAATAGAAACTTCCCTAAGTTTCTTATGAGGGCTCTCAAGGTTGGAGGACACTTGGATGGGATCCGAAGTAGGTGGAGGTTTTGCATAAGGCTTGATTCTTGTGTTTCGGGTACTCTTCTGAAAGGGTCCCTTACCAAATTGATTGGCTCCCCTCTTGTTTGTGGGAATGATGGGAAAGTCGTGTTGCATTACTTCTTGAAGCTTTTTAGGTGTAGGATCAAGAGAGAGTGAAGGTATTGGGGGGTCAACAATAGGCTTATTTTGGTCTTTCCTCTTGGTCTTTTTACTCGATGAAGAAGTAGGGATATCAACAAGCTTTTGGTATTTTTCCGGTAAAGAGAGGGTTTGTGCAAGGGATTTTTGAGTTCTTGGAGAGTGAGGCTTGGATGGAGATATAGTTTTTAGGCTAAGTGGTTTTTTGTCGATCTTAACTGTCAATCGAGGGTTTGCAAATTGGTAGATAAAGGCATCCCAATTTTGCCCCGGTTTCTCTAGTTCGTCAAGAATGAGGAGTTTGATCAAGCCATGGTGGAAGAGAATATTGTGGGGGTTAGTCACATTTTTCCTCACTTGAGAGGACATCTTCTCCAAGATTTTGAGAAATAGAAGGGGAAATTCAAAGGTTTGTTGAACAGAAAATGAGCCAACAATCTGAAATGACAAGCTTTGAAGGTGGAGTATCTACCTTCACATGCAATTAACCTTGTGATGACGATGAGGGGATTGACCAATTCTGCCTTTATCCACACCTTAGCATACCCTTTTTCTCCTGAGATGCTCTCAAATTAGGGCTTAAACACCCTATTATAACTTGAGCGTGGAAATTGGTGGTTTTTGAACCATCTATTTCCCATTCTTGGGAGTTTTGTTGCAGCAGCAATGGACTCTTCTGTGACTTCAAAGGTGAGAAACCCTACATGTGATGTCTTACCATCAAAACCAACTGCAAATTGCATAGAGAGGCCATCATCGTGGCCCTGCAAGCTAGACAAAAATGGCCCCCAGCCTATGCTCAAAAACACTTCTCTGCATTGTGAAAATTCGGGAATGGAAAACAAGTCTATATAGGAGGAGGGTTCATATCTCCTAGGCATTGTGAAAGAGGTGGAATTCACCAAAGCAAGGTTGAAATCGAGCTAAGCAATGACATAGATTTAGCACAGGATGAATTTGTTTTGATTAGAGGATGAGATGGCAGAGGTTGGGCGTGATTTCTTAATGTAGAGGAGAGCAATTGGCAAGGGAAAATGAGATAATAGAGTGCCTAGCCTGATTTTGGATGCTCTTATGGTGGAGTAAGTTGCCCACATGTGCGTGCGAGCTGCCATGTGTGGGAAATTTGAATTCGATGGCAAGATTTGGGGCAATGTAATGGTGCGTATTTAGATCAATGTCCAAGTCTTTTAACTTGGACATTTGATCATAAACATATGAAGCATCTTTTAATCAATGCCCACAACCAATTCAAATGAATGATTGAGTTCTGGTTACCTGGAATATAGGACAGTTACTGGTGTGTATGGCACTTCATTCGACACTTCAAACGATATCTCATACGACACTTCATCCGATACCTCATATGGTACTTCATTCAGTACCTCTGTGTTAAGTGTATTTTCACCTCTTACAATGGATAGCCGACAAAATTGAAGTGTTTTTGACAACCACAATAGTTTATGAGCAGGGGCAGAATGCTTCATGCTCATTCAATCTTCTTGCATATGACATATAATGTCAAAAACCTATAATGAACAAGTTATAGAAATCATAAAATGTATTGTCAAACCTACAATATGCAGCTTGTAATGAAACGAAAAACTGATAAAGAGTCGTCTGTTAAGTATGTGTTTAGTAATTTATAGCACACAGAAGTTTAAGCATTTCAAAAATAACATGACTATCAATGTAATAACCTGTATCATAAAAATAATACAAAAATTCTTGCAAAGATCTACTTCTCTAGGCAATGATCATTTGTCAGCTCATGAACCCCTCCCCCACACCGAAGTATTGTGACACCTCACAATCAAAAGTATAGGAAACTAGTCAGTATCCCCCAATAGCCAAAGATTTATAGTATGTCAAGTGTAAAGATAAAGTTTCATAGCCTTGTCTGATGAGACAGTTAGAAGATGGCCCCACCTATAGGATAAGAGATCCTATATATAGATAAGAAGAGGTAGGAAAGAGAGTTTCAAGATAGTCTTAGAGTCATTTCCCAGTGGAAAGTTTATGAGATTCATTAACCTTAGCTTAACCACACATACTCCATGTCAGCTTTGTCTGCAAGTAATGTCGTACATCAGGACAAGTTTAGATTTATTATTTATTTTTGTCAAATTATCATCCTCGCTAGGTAGAATGCCCCACTGCCAACAAGCATGTTCAGTACTCTGGCGGGTTTACCTAGTCATACCACAGGCTAGTACCCACTGCCAGCAAACCTGTTCAGTATCCCGGCGGGTTAGCCTCTTAAACCCTCAGAGACTGGCCCTCCATCCTTTAAGATTTTAGTATAAGATTGCTTATGCAAGAAGATGGGGGAACAACTCTGAAACAAATTTTTCTTTCTTTTTCTTTTTAATTGGGATGGTATTTATGTTAGAGGATGACTTTATGTTATATTACTTAGTGATTTTCCCGATGTAATGGGTACTTAAGCGGATGTGGCCTATCTAAAGATATGATATAATCAAGCTATTTAGTGTGTAGTGGATGGTACCATGGAGAAAGAATAGAAAGGTATCTCTAGGCTCAACTTACTTTCTTCCTTGTAGTTATTGTGATGTTTCCATGACTAACCACTAATTAGACTTCATTGTTACTCTTTGATAAAGACACTTGACTCACTTACTCAGATTTCTTGGAAAAATTATACGAGAGACCTCTAGGCTTGATAGTTACGATATCACTTCCTTATACAGTGGCGAAGAGTTTCAAGAGAAAATTCTTTAGAATGCCTTAAAAAATGAGAATGTTTGCAAAAATATGGCTAACTACAGTAAGTCAATATTCATTTGATGCTTTGGCAGACACAAACTTCAAGTATAACAATGTTTTGAATAAAGATCCTTCAAACTGTGTACTCCGGTGAAATAATTACTTACAAAAATATCTAGAATTGCCTTATTAACAAAATTCAAAAACTATTTACATATGTACAGTAGGAAATTCAAAAATAATTTCAAGAACAAGGGGGGACTTCCCCATCTATTAAGGCCAATGCTTTGTCAGCTATCATGACCTGTAGAAAATATTCTCTGGAAATGGGCTTATGGTAAAATTTAAGTCGGTGTCCATTTACCACAAAGGAGACTTGTCCATCATCAATTGTTTTAATTTTTACAGCTCCATTGTCATATACATTGTCTACCTCATAAGGGCCCAACCAACAGGTGGTATGTTTTCCTTTAAAGGTTTTGAATCGGGAATCAAACAACAGAGCCCAATCACCAGGCTAGAAGTTCTTCTTCTTAGTAAACTTGTCATGTCATTTGCTCCTCTGGTTCTAGACTAATATCGTCCATTGGATGGCATCTTGCCTGATTTCATCCAACTCATTCAATTGTAGGGATCATTGCTTCTGAGCCTCATCCAGGTTCAATCCTAACTTTGCGGCAATACGGAAGGTCCTTACTTAGAATTCTATATGTAAAAGTACTTTTTTCCTGTACACTATCTCATAAGGGGTATGCCCAGTGGTATTTCTCCAAGTAGTCCAATATGCCCACGAGGCCTCTAGGAGATTATTAGCCCAATCCCAGTGATGTAACTAAACAGTCTTGATCAAGATGGCTTCCAAAACTTTGTTTGTAGATTCTACTTGTCCATTGGCTTGCGGGTGGTATGGAGAAGATTTACGATATTTAATCCCATATTTCTCTATTAGCTCTTTCATCATCTTGGAAGTAAATTGAGTGCCTTGGTCAATAACGATTTCATGAGGGACACCAAAGCGGGTAAAGATCTCTTCATAAATAAATTCGACAACAAACTTCTTTGTAGCCCTGAATAGGGATTTTGCCTCTACCCATTTGGTGACATAGTCCGTACAAACCAAAATATAGTTCTTCCTATGGGACATGGGTGAAATTGGTCCTACAAAGTCAAGGGCCCATTTTTCAAAGGGTTCTATCATAACTTGGGCTTGCAAAGGMATTTCGTCAACTGACGTAGGTCTACCTATCCTTTGGCAACTGTCACAACTTCTCACATACTTGGCARCATCTTTGAAAATGCTAGGCCAATAGTAACCTGAATGTAATACCTTATATGTTGTGTGTTTGTCAGAGAAATGGCCACCACATGGTCCATCATGACAACTTCATAGTATATCAGGTACCTCGTCCTCTCAGACACATCTACAAATAATCAAATCAGGACCTGTGCGAAAAAGATCATGACCAAACCAAGAGTAATTAGCACTATGTGTAATAATTTCCCGCTTTTCATGAGGTGACAAATGAGACAGTAACTTCCTAGTAGCCGGGTAGTTTGCCATATCTGCAAACCATGGGATATTGATAGAAAGGGAAAAAAGATGCTCATCTGGGAAACTATCATCTACAGGGATATCATCATCCTCATTTTTTATTTGGGAAATAAAGTCAACTACTACATTATCCTTTTCAGGTCAATCAAGCACAGTGATATTGAATTCTTGCAATAGTAAGAGGCACCTAGTCACTCGGCCATTAGTTATAGGTTAGTTCATGAGGAGCCTAATGGAGGAATGATTAGTGTGTAAAAATACTTCATAACATGTAATGTAATGACGAAACTTGTTAATAGCATGAACAACTGCCAATAATTCCTTCTCGGTAACTACGTAGTTCAACTCGGCAAGGGATAAGTTCTTGCTTACAAAATAAATAGCATAGGATTGTTGGTCCTCTTTCTGCCCTAATACCCGTCCTATTGCGGTGTCGGAGGCATCAGTGGATATATGAAATAAGACAGTCCAATTAGGCCCTATAAGAACTGGTGCCACAAACAGCTTAGCTTTCAGAGTTTCGAAGGCAGATTGACATTGCTCAGTCCAAACAAAGTCAACATCTTTTATTAATAATCCAAACATAGATGAAACAATCTTTGTAAAATTTTCAATAAACCGTCGGTAATATCCGGCATGTCCAAGAAAGCTTCTCACCTCTTTCTGAGTCTTGGGGGGTTGAAGTATAACAATGACCTCAATCTCTACAGGATCGACTTTTATCCCTTCAGATGAAACATGATTTCCTAGAATCACTCATTCAGTTAACAACATTTTTTATTTTTCATGGCTCGGAGATAGGTTCATTTCCTGACATCTAATGAGGAATTTTTCTAAGTTTTCTAAGGCTTACTAGTAAGTCTTGCCATATACTGTGAAGTCATCCATGTAGACCTCCACATAATCATGAATAAGATTGGAAAATATCCCTAGTATTGCTCGTTGAAATGTGGTAGGAGCATTACACAATCTGAATGGTAAGACCCTATAGGCATAGGTGCCCCAAGGACAAGTAAAGGTAGTCTTGTCCTGGTCTTCGGGTGCTATAAGAATCTGGTTGTACCTATAGTACCCATCTATGAAGGAAAATACTTCTTTCCATACAAGGTATCTAGAACTTGGTCAATGAAAGGGAGAGGAAAGGAGTCTTTCAGGGTGGCCTTGTTGAGTTCCCGGAAATCAACACAAATTCTCCATTTCCTGGTAACTTTATTTGGAACTACTATAAGCGGGGATACCCACATACTGTCAGAGATGGTATAGATAAATTTTACATTTAACAACTTTTGAATCTCCTCCTTGACTATGTCTTTAAGTGTTGGGTGCATCCTTCTTTGGGGTTGCCTAATATGTGTTACTTCCCCCTGGGTATATATGTGATGGATGCATGTGTTAGAGTGTATAACCTTCATGTTAGTGTATTCCTAGGAAATTTCTCTTGTTTTTTCTTTAAGGATATCTACTAACTGTTTTTGTTGGTCTGTATCTAGCCCGGAGTTTATATGTAAACAATTCCCTAGACTAATCTCGTAGGGCATAGTATAAGACATGGAAGACTCATCTATTTCGAAAATGAAAGATGTCGAAGACAAAATGTATGGATCCAATTGTTCTTGAAATTCTTCCCCAAACATGTACTCAAATTGGGGAAAAGACTGTGGAAAATCCACACATGTGATAGCAGAAATAAACTGGTTCAACACATTTTCTGGTGTATGCTCCTGAAGTGCCCTTGCATGGTCACTATGCAATACGGGTTCTTCCCAGTCTTCATTCTCATATGGAAATTCAAGACACCATAGATTCTCCATAATAGGTTGAAATGGAGGGTAAATGGTAAGATTCTGGATAGAGAGACCATTCGAGATGGTCATTTCTCCTTCTCTACAGCCAATAAATGCATTGGATGTGGCTAGCCAAGGTATTCCAAAAATAACGGGATGGCCTCCGGCAGGATCCTTTGAATGAATGACAAGAAAATCTACGGAGTACTCCCATGAGGCTAAAGTAACCATGAAATCATCTAAAATCCCTTCAGGTATAACCCTAGTCTTATCTGTTAATTCCAAAATGGTTGGGGTAGGTCGAAGAAGAGGCTGTAACTTTAATTGTTCCAAGGTAGTAGCAGTCATAACATTGATGGTTGCTCCTAGGTCTATGAGAGTGTTTCCGATGGAGACCTCATTAATGGTTATGGTCACTACGGGGTTTCCTAGGTTCCCATATTTTGCTAGTTTTGGCTGCTCTGATATGTATTCGGAAATTCCTACCAAATGTACTATAGGAGGGTCCTTTTTCTTCCTACCTGGCTTCTTAATACACAGTTCTTTGACTACCTTACTATAGATTGGAATGTCTTTAATGTCTTGAAGCAGAGGATTCTTGACACAAATATTTTTCAATTCATTCAAAATGTCAAATTCTGGTCGGGTGGTAGGTTTCTCGATTACCAAACGGTTTGGATAAGGAGGGACCTTTTTAATTTGTAAAGATTCATTTTGGGGAAGCTTGGGTTCTTGATTCTTCAAGATAATAACATCTTCCCACCTAGTGTCATTTGTGGGTTGTTTGGTGGTTTCTTCTTCTTCTTCTTCCTGGATGACTATTGAGGGTCTCTGCCTCTCCAGAAATATTCTTGATCTTAGTTGAATTTCCTGTAGTGGAACAGGAGTAATAACATATTTTTGGAAGGCCTGCATCTAAACATTGTTAAAAGGTTGAGGGGGCTTATTATTAGGATTTGGCATTGGTTGTGTCGGTAATAGTGTCGGTCTCAGGGATCTTGCATTTTGAAATTGTAGTGGTTGTTTTTGTGGAATGGGAGGTAAAGGTGGTGGAACAAAACCTAGAAAAAGTTGTGGAGTGTTTGATGAGAATTGAGAATAAGGCTGGTTGGACATAGGTATATGTGGAGCTTGAGGGTTTCCTTGGTTGTTTCCTCCCCTCCATCCTTGAATCCAAGGATGTTGGTACTGAGTATACCAGTTTTTCCAAATTGGTGATTTCCACTATTGTTGTTGATAATAGGGTGGAACTTGAGACTATAGATTCGGGTATGTGGGTTGATTCCTAGGTTCCCATGGCCTCCTAGGTGCATAAGAAGACTCCACAGGATATCCACTCCTATAGATGGCTAATAAACCAGGCAATGATGGACATTTTTCAGTCACATGGTCTTCTGTACAGAATCCACAAACTGAAATGTTATGTAATGGGCACTCCCTTGAGGAATTATTCCTCCTGCAGCTTGGGAAATATATGCTCATTGTTGCATTTTTCTCCTCTTGTTTCTTTTTTAGTTTAAGGGTATCCAACTCGGAACCTATTATGCTTAATATGTCAGTATTAAATTTTTCTAAAAGGTTCCCTATCTCTGCTCTCATAATACCACCTGAACTAACTGATTTTAAGCTTATGTTGCAAGGGTCTCGAACATTCTTTCATGTTTTGGCTCTACTCCTTGAGTAGTTTTTACACATTTCACATATTTCAGCAAAAGGTTTATGAGAGATGTCACTTGATGCCATCAGGTTAAGCATCTCTAAATATTCTTTTGAAATTCCCTTAAGGAAAAGAGCCCTAATTGCATCCTCTGGAAGGTCATGGTATTTTGACTTTTGGGAGATATAACTAAATCTTTCCATATAATCTTCGAGGGTCTCGTCTTCTAATTGTTGGATTTTAAAAATGTCATTACGAGACTCTTTGGTCTTGCAGTAGTCTTGGTACTTCTTGAGAAATATGTGCTTCCCAAGACCTAATACTGGATTCTCCCAACCCCATGAACCATCTTAGTGCAGAGTCTTTGAGGGTGGTAGGAAAGAGTTTTAATTTCTGGGCATCTTGTATGTAGTTGTAGCTCCTACACAAGATGTCAAATTCAAATAGGAAGGTGTCTGGATCTTCATTGTTTTTACCATAAAAGGTAGGCAATGCTGAGAGAGGAATATTCTTCATGTTGACATTTGGAGTGGTGTCCAAAATTGAAAATCCGAAGGTAGTTTCGGTTTGGTTTCCAGTTTCTTCTTCCTCTCCATGTCTTACATTGTTATGGTCTTCCTGATCATCCATATTGGCTTGATTTCTGAAAAGAGAGTACCTAGGTGGTTTTATCTTTGAAGAAAACAAGGTTTCCCTTTGATGGAAAGGTCTTCCTATGGATTGGATGTCTGGGACTCTACTCAAGCCAGTTGAGACTATTGGTTCCAAAGTTTATGTGTCAGTTTGAGAGATAATTACAACGGCTGAACTACGAAACAAAATATTCACCTTTTCAGGGTCTATGATATCTTTAAAGTTAGGGTCCCCTGGTGGTGGTGTAAAAGAAAATGTTGTAATGTTTGGTTCTATGGAAGAATCGAGTGGTCTTTCCTCCTATCCTAATATGATTTATGCGTCAATTTCTTGTTCTATAATGCTCCCTATATTAGTCTCTTCAGAGATTACTTTATCTCTTTGAGTTGAGTTAGCTCATGTTTTTCGGTATCGGTCTATGGATTTTATAAGAGGAATGTTCCTTCCCCCAAAGAGATCGGAAGGAACCTTGGTTGAAAGGCCTATTCATGAAAGAAAGAAAAAACTAAAAGAAAAAGCTACCATTTGATTCCTAGGTCTATTCATGAAAAATAAAAATAAAATAAGAAAAATACCATTGGGTTTGGGGGAACCTACTATAGCAAATGCACTAGTTCTTACCTCTCGTCTTAAAGTTCCCCCGCCACCAAACTAATGCTAAGGTATAGAAATGATTTAATTCCTAACTACTTCTTACCTTGAGAAAATTCCCCGGCAACGGCGCCAAAAATGATGGGTGTTCTATATGCACTAAAAAGGACACTTAAAAACCCTTAATTAAATTGTCAACCCGAGGTAAGTAAACTTAGAGTTGTATAAAAATATATACCAAAGGTAGAATGTTGGTAGGAGTATAATCTAACTAAGGAAGGAAGCTATCTAAAGCTAATCTACTCAAGCAAAGCTATCTAATGAGAAAATTGAAACTAGGTAACCTAAGTATTTTTGGGCCAAGGGTCAATGGATAGTTCCTAAGAAAGAAAATGAAAACTCTATGTAAAGCAAACTAGTTTAACAATAAGCAAAATTAAACTACTAAGAATAATAAGCAAATGACAAAAGCAAACTATTTTAACTTGCCAACCTACATTCAATGAACAACCACCCTATGAAATCAAATAAATAAGAAAGTAAGAAAAAGCACCTATCTAACCTATTAAAGAAAATAGACAAGCATGAAAGACACCTAACTAACCTACTAAAGAAAAACACAAGTAAACAAAGGCACCTAACTAACCTACTAAAGCAAAAGACAAGTAAGCAAAGACAACTAACTACTGCAAGCATTAAAAAACTTCTCATTGAACAACTATCTAGCCTAAGAGGCAAGTGGACTAAATGCTTAATGCAAAACTATTTCTAATGCATGAAAGGAAATCTAAGAGGCAACTAGACTAAATGCTCAATGCAATGCATGAAATAAAATCTATTCTATTGAAAGCAAGAAATACTAACAACTAATTCTTAATCTACGATAATCAAACTACTATCTATTCTATCAAAGCAAAGTCTATCTATCCTACAACAACAATACAACTTTATTCTAATCTATGAAAGAAAAAAACTATATCTATGAAAGAAGGAAAACTATTCTTTAACCTATGACAATTCAAATATAATGTTGGTGGTTGTGTGAATGTCTTCGATGTCAGATAATATCTTGATGGAACTTGACAACAAAGGACAATTCCAATGGGATAAGCTCAACACTAATCTCAATGGAAAAATGAAAGGTGTGGAGTAAACAATCCAATGAAAACTTAGCCATGACAAAAATAATGTTAAAACCCTGCATATTCATGTATAAACCATCAACAACATAACGACATCATCATTATTTAACTAAGAAATTTAATTGCATTTTAATTCTAGGAAAGGAAATTGTGTAAAATGAAACTATGCTATGTCTACTCTAACCACTCAAACTGCAATAAGGAAATAATTAAAAACAAAAATTAAACTATGAAAGTAAATTAACAATCTACATTAACCAACAACTAATTAACTGCAATCTGATATAAAACTAAAGTAAACAAGCTATAATAAAAAACTGAAATTAAATCTATCCATCCATCAATCCTTGTCAAAAGAAAATCCAAATTAAAAACTATGGTCTATCTAATAAAAAATATGTTTTAAACTAGACTAGAAAAACATAAAAGAAAGCATAATCTAACATCTAAATGCACATGGGGTTAGTGTAGAGAGAGAGACTTTCTAATTGCACATAGGGTTAGTATAGATACTTGCAAGTCTATTCCTAATCTACAAAATCAATACATGCTAACGCATATCATCATCTAACCTGCAAAAGAAAAACAAGACAATTAAGCTACAACATATTAATTAACTAAATAAAAATATACATGTACAGGAAATAAGAAAGAGTAATTAAATTAGGAATTGCATAAACAAACATAAGAACAATCACCAAACTGCTGGTGGGCCCCCCAGCAAGTCGTGGTTACCTCCTACAAGAACACCAGGAACTTAACAAGGCGAATTCACCATGAATGCTTGAACACGCAATTTTGGCACAATTTTGGCAATGTAAAATACTAAAACAGAGAAAAACGAATTTGTCTCTAATCTAATGGCTCTTCTACCTGCTTAACAATCTTATGACCATCCTAGCAGTATTTATAAGCTTACAACCCAAGTGGTCGACCACAAGAGGGTCGAACCACTTCTAATTTCGGCAAATTACAATAAATGATGCCCTAACTGATAAAACGGAGCGAGCCAATAAACATCTTCTTTGGACAATTGAAACTGAGTTTTCTAGAGCCCAGTGGTTGGAGGGGGCAATCATGAACAAAACACATGTTCCCGATTCGCCCAACACTGGCCACCAATGCCATAACCGCCAACTCGCCTTCCATTTCTGTGCAATACGGAGTGTTGGACAGAGTGTTGGATCGAGTGTCGAAACGAGTTTCAGATCAAGTGCCAGATCAAGTGTCGGAACTAGAAACATGGTGCGTTTTTGCCCTGTAACACCAAAAAACGTGAATTAGCTATTAGAAACCATAAAACGTGATGAATTATACTTGATTCAATCATTAAATATGAATTACACATACCTTATGGCAATCATACCATTTTATCATGAAATTCTTCAAAAAGATCATTTAAAAGATGAAAAACGCATATGTACATGTGGAAAAAATGTATAATGACGTAGTGTCGCACCTGCAGGCATGCTTGCTCACAGGATCTTCTCTTTCCCTAACCAGTCCTTCTATTTCTCTATCGGGAAATCTGCACCCATAGATCTCTTTGCGTGACTCCCCCTCTCTTTACTTATCGAGGAATCGGACTTCACAACCTTGCGAGGTCAATGATCGAGCGTAGGACTCTCAAATCTCCGAGACTCGATAGGAGTCAACGCTGACCCTTCCATTCCTTTGTTGGGACTTTCTCTATTGGGATCTCGGCACTCGTGTTGTCGAGCAACTCGGTTCTCCGACTCCCGAGTCTCGATATGTTGAAACTCCGATGAGCTCGCGGCTTTGACTTTTCAATGGTCCCGTCACCTCGTCGGGATTTCGGACTTCACGGGATCGTGAATCCTGATGTCCAATGTTTCAGGACTTTACGTTTCCTGAACCCTGATACAGTGTGCTACCTGTCCACCACCAACTCCTGTGGCCCCACACTGTACTTGTAGCCATCGGGATATCACGTATCACGGTTTTGCGACTCCCGTTACCAAAACTTCGATTCCTTTCTTACGAAATCCCGATAGGCGATTTTGCGAATAATCCAATGCCCCTAGCTGGCTTGGATCAACGGCTCTGCCCCTTCTGAGCTTTAAACACTATGGGAATATCTGCAGTATCCCCCTGCACCCCCGTGAGATCCAACGGCTCACGGTGATTCACTGATTTTCCCTAGAAGATATCGACCGTCCGTTCTTCCTTATGCAATCCACGAAATGACTAAGTGTTCTTCCACAAAACTTATCCACCTGCGTGCAAACTTGCGACGCTTCTTGCCAACCTTCAAGGAACAACTTTTCTACGCCGTCCTTCAACAAATTCTAAGGTCCTATCCTTCCTGAGCTTTTCCCCACGACCTCAAGTCCTTCAAGAAAACTCTTGCATGCACTCCTTGCGGAAAACCTTCAACAACGTCGAAGTGTTGAAGTCACTTGACTCTGCACACACCTGCAACAATAGTCTGTCAAAATCTTCACTTAGGTTCACAACCCTGAGACTTTTACCCGGCCTGCGCACTCCATGCATGGCTCCTGTGCCCAACTGCACTTCTGGATGAATGAGAACAAAAACTATCTCTATCTGAACCCTCTGTCAACGCACTCCTTGCGGACACTTCAACTGCACTCCTTGCAGGAATTCTCTGGCTCAAATAGAGAAACAATTGAAACTCATTCCATCTCCCTCTTAGACTTCAATTCATACATGAAATCACATACACAACATATAAAAGCAAATGTATAACAGGAAGCAAACGTTCATGAGCCTATCATTCAACACCAATACACAGAGAACAACACAAACCATGAATTTGAATCAAAGATTTCTATTAATTCAAATGTCTGTACATGGGTGTTTTTACACAGCTCTCTGCTTCTTCTTGCTCCAAATGCTTCTGAATAATGTTACAATGCACAATGATGGTGTCTATATCCCGTTTCCCTCTTGCGCTCTACAACTGTCTAGTCTAGAATTAAATTCTATCTACTTTACATTAACTATTATAAATGCCATCTACCTACTAAGGACGAGAG
>JZKD02S1752199.1:790393-815076 GCA_000966675.3 Picea glauca | reverse complement strand
CAAAGGGCATAACAAGCCATTTATACAAACCCTTGGTTGTTTTGAATGATGTCTTCCATTCATCGCCTTCTCTCATGCAAATCTGGTGATATCCGCTTTTCAAATCAATCTTTGAAAAGTACCTTGCTCCGCTCAAGCAATCCATCAGATCATCCATTCTTGGCAATGGAAACATGTACTTGATGGTTATCTTATTGATCTCCCTCGAGTCGGTACACATCCTCCAGCCTCCGTCTTTCTTTGGACTGAGTACTGCTGGAACAGCACACAGACTCAAGCTTTCCCTGACTAACCCTTTGTCCAACAACTCCTGGACTTGCCTTTTACCTTCTCATTCTCCTACAATGTCAATCTGTACGAGGCTTTATTTGGAAAACTAGATCTTGGTATGAGATCAATATGATGACTCACACTCCTAACCAGTGGCAACGAATGAGGTAGTTCATCCACTATAATGTCAGTAAACTCTTCCAGCAGTTACTGAACTTCATCCGGTAAATCATCCACTCTTGTACTAGTCARAACAATCCACGGCTTCCTRACCACAAAGAATTGTGGATCCTCCTTCTTCTTAACCTCGGTAAGAAGTTCCTTTCCACTCATGAGAAGTACTGTGTTGCTTACTTCCGACTTCACCTCCTTAGCCTTTATCGGAAGCAACATGTGTGTCCTCCCATTTTTCTCTAGGGTGTATGTGTTCATTCTCCCATCATGAATCACATTTATGTCATATTGCCATGGTCTACCCAATAATAGATGAAAAACATCCATGGGAATAACATCACATAAGATCTTATCATTATATCCACCTATCTTGAATTCAACCAAGCATTGTTTAGTAACAGTTACCTGGTGTCCTTTTTGTAGGCACGAAACTTTGTATGGGCTTGGATGATCAGTCGTCTCCAGCTCCAACTTCTCTACCATCTCCGTAGATACGAGATTATACATGCTACCACTGTTTATAATGACCTTGCATACCCTGTCCTTGGTCTTGCAAGCAGTCCTAAAGAGTCTGGTCCTTTGGACTGAACTTTCCACCTCCTTCTCGGGTGTCAAAAGGACTTTTTGTATCATGAGTGATCTTCCGCCTTCAGCATCTTCAGCCTCAACATCCCGCCTCTATGCTTTGGTGATGTGAGTTTCTCCAATGTCATTCTTTTTCTCTGGACACTCGTAAGACTTGTGCCCATTCTTTATGCATGTGAAGCATCTGATTACTCCACCTCTTCCTCTTCCTCTGCCTCTAGTACGAGGAAAAGTGTTGTTGTCATCATAATCTCCTCTCTGTTCATTATGTTTCCCTCTCTGTTCAACATATGGCCCCCGCTATGAGGTTCCACCTCTCTCTGCACGAGTCTGAGGTTTCTTCCATTCCTCCTTGGACTTCTGGTATTTGTCCTGGGCAACTGCTTTGCCTCTGGGATGACTTCTGCCTTGAACCCTCTGACTCTGTTTTCGGCTCAGCTTCTCTTTAGCTTTCAGAGCCATCTGATAAGCATCTTCCACCGTTCGGATGGTTACCATGCTCATCTCATCCTGGATATCATATCTCAGGCCATTCATGTATCTAGCAACTTTTTCATCATCGCTCTCCCGATGACCTACCCTTTTGTTGAGTCGATAGAATTCCTCGGTGTATTCTTTCACTGTCATCAGCTTCTATCTTAGGTTCTGCATTCTCCTGAACAGAGTAATTTGATAATCCCTGGGGATGAATTTCGCCTTCATCTTCGCGATCATCCTGTCCCAGCTCTTGATCTTCTGCTTGCCCTTGCAGTGCCTGTCAGCTTGTAGTTCATCCCACCACAATGCTGCATGTCCTTTTAAGCATGTAACAATATGCTTGACTTTCTTGTCCTCTTCGACATCTTCGTAGTCGAAGTAAGTATCCAGAGCTCTAATCCAATCTAGTAGCTCCTCTACATCCAAGTTTCCCTCCTAAGTTGGAATGTCCATCTTCGCTCTTGCACCCATTCTGGAAATAGCTTTGATCAAATGCTCGTTTGATGCATCTCCGACTGTAACTTCCTCCTCTCGTTCAGCCTCTATTTCACTATTGGAATCACTCAGATCCCCTGCACTAGTTGTTCATCTTTGCACTGTCTCCATGTCCTCGAGTCTCGCTTGGAGGTCTCTCATCTGTCTCTCTATGGCTAGATCAGTTATCTGCCTGCCTCTTCTTCTCTACACTTCCCTATCCTCTGGATCAGGTGACTGCCTATCTCTCCTTGGTGGCATGGCGAATTCTCCTCTTCTCTACTACAGAAAGAAAAGAACAATCTGTCTTAGCTCTGATACCACTTGATGTTTTGTATCAGATTACTCCTTACCTATTATGCCTTCCTCGCCTGAAATATACAGACAAGAATCTAAAGCTTTGATGCCAAACTGACGTAGTGTCGCACCTGCAAGCACACCTGCTCATAGGATCTTCTCTTTCCTCAGCCCGAAGAACACTAACCGGTCCTTCTATTTTCCTATCGGGAAATCTGCACCCACAGATCTCTTTGCGTGACTCCCCCTCTCTTTACTTATCGGGGAATTCGACTTCACAACCTTCTGAGGTCAGTGATCGAGCATAAGACTCTCAAATATCTGAGACCCGATATGAGTCAACGCTAACCCTTCCGTTCCTTTGTCAGGAATTTCTCTATCGGGATCTCGACACTCATGGTGTCGAGCAACTCGATTCTCTGACTCCCGAGTCCTGATATGCCGAAACTCCGATGAGCTCGCGGCTTTGACTTTTCAATGGTCCCATCACCTCGTCGGGATTTTGGACTTCGCGGGATCATGAATCCTGATGTCCAATGTTTTGGGACTTTACATTTCCCGAACCTCAATACAGTGTGCTACCTGTCCACCACCAACTCCTCTGGCCCCACACTGTACCTGTAGCCGTCAGGATATCACGTATCGCGTATCGTGATTTTACAACTTCCGTTACCAAATATTCGATTCCTTTCTTATGAAATCCCAATAGGCGATTTCGTGAATAATCCAACGCCCCTGGCTGGCTTGGATCAACAACTCTTCCCCTTCTTAGCTTTAAACACTATGGGACTATTTGCAATATCCCCTGCAGCCCCGCGAGATCCAACGGCTCATGGTGATTCGCTGATTTTCCCTGGAAGATATCGACCATCCATTATTCCTTATGCAATCCATGAAATGACTAAGTGTTCTTCCACAGAACTTATCCACCTGCGTGCAAACTTGTGACTCTTCTTGCCAACCTTCAAGGCACAACTTTTCTACACTGTCCTTCAACAAATTTGAAGGTCCTATCCCTCCTAATATTTTCCCCACGACCTCAAGTCCTTCAAGAAAACTCTTGCACGCACTCCTTGCGGCAAACCTTCAACAACGTCGAAGTGTTGAAGTCACTTGACTCTTCGCACACCTGCAACAGTAGTCTGTCAAATGCTTCACTCAGGTTCGCAACCCTGAGACTTTTACCCAGGCTGCGCACTCCTTGCATGGCTCCTGTGCCCAAATGCACTTCTGGATGAATGAGAACAAAAACTATCTCTATATGAACCCTCTGTCAATGCACTCCTTGCGGACACTTCAACTGCACTCGTTGCAGGAATTCTCTGGCTCAAATAGAGAAACAATTGAAACTCATTCCATCTCCCTCTCAGACTTCAATTCATACATGAAATCACATACACAACATATAAAAGCAAATGTATAACAGGAAGCAAATGTTCATGAGCCTATCATTCAAAACCAATACACAGAGAACAACACAAACCATGAATTTGAATCAAAGTTTTCTATTAATTCAAATGTCTGTAAATGGGTGTTTTTACACATCTCTCTACTTCTTCTTTCTCCAAATGCTTCTGAATAATGTTACAATGCACAATGAGGGTGTCTATATCCCATTTCCCTCTTGCGCTCTACAACTTTCTAGTCTAGAATTAAATTCTATCTACTTTACATTAATTATTTTAAATGTCGTCTACCTACTACGGATGAGAGCTATCCGCTCAAGGTCCATTTACAATATACAAGTGCGCCTCAACTTAATGGCTCATTTAAGATTTGTGCAACAATTCCAAAGTGTTTTCAAAATTTGTGCTGGCTTGTCCAGCTGTCCTCTGCTTCCGCGCTGGCTCGCTTGATGTGTTGGCGGTGCTCCTGCATCATATAATAACCATCATGAAAGTGATAATATCTCCAAGCCAACAATATACACGCATAGGGATTTGAGGTTTGGCAATCAGTTGTAGATGGATACAAAGAACCAACAGTTCTTCCAACAAATGACAATGGAAAGAAACTCAGTCTAAATAATTCAAAAGATGCAAATGCAATTATGAATGGTCTTAGTGATTCGGTATATAACAAAGTTATACATTGTATCTCCGCTAAAGATATTTGGGACAAACTTCAAAATATTTATCAAGGAGATTCAAAAGTCAAAGCAGCAAAGATTCAAACTTATAGTGGTAAATTCAAACAACTAAAGATGAAGGAAGATGAGAATACTGCAGCTTACTTCTTATGAGTTGATGAAACAGTGAATGCAATCATAGGATTGGGAGAAGAAGTTGATGAATCTGTAATTGTTCAAAAGGTACTAGGATCTCTTCCAATGAGATTTGATCCTAATATCTCATCACTGGAGGAAAGTGAAGATCTAGACTCAATAAGCATGGATGAACTACATGGCATCTTCACAGCCTATGAAATGAGAACTGAACAGGAAAATCCAGGTATTAAAGAAGCAACATTCAAATAATCCAAAAGGTCAAAGAAAAAGGAAAAAGAATATAGCAACAGCAGTGACATCTTGGAAGATGATCAAGAAGTGGCCAACTTTGTTAGAATATTGAAAAAGGGAACCAATGACAGATATAAAGGTAAGCTTCCATTGATTTTTTTTAACTCTGATGGTATTGGTCATTTTACTAACAAATGTCCTCAAAAGAAAAAGAAAATACATGAAGAGGATGATTCAAAAAACAAACAATCATATGAAGGAAAAAGAACCAAAAAGACAGTCTTTAAGAAAAACTTTTGCGCCAAAGAAGACTGCTCCTCATCAGAAGAAGATGAAGTCAGTGAAAGTGAGACAGAAAGAGTTCTATTCATGGAAATATAAGACATTGATAAAGAATACATCGAAGAGGAGTATGAAGAAGCATAAGTTTACAACAGAGAAGAATTGTTGAATGTTATAGAAGTTATAAAAAGAGAAAAGAAGAAAAACAAGAAACTTCATGCAGAACTAGACAAGAAGGAAGACATTCAAAATTTGAACTCTGAAGAACTTGAAAAAATGATCACTAAATTAAAGGTTCAAGTAGAATAAGACAAAATAATCGAAGAAACACTCAAAGAACAGCTAGAAGAAAAAGATGGGATCATTGGAAATTTGGAAGCAGTGGTTGTTACATTAAGAAAATACCTCCAACAAAAGAATATGCAGAAGAGTTCAAAGGTTTTGGATAATATTATCAACATTCAAAGGCCACATCATGACAAGTTCAGGCTAGGATACAATCATACGGAAAGAGGCTCAAGCTCCAAAACCACATATAAATAAACACAACCAAGAATTTATGAAAAAATAGTTAGAGGAGACAAGAAGTTTTACAAGGAAGATCACAGGGACACTCCTCCACCTAGAAGAGTCATATTTCAAAATCAGCAACAGTTAGAAACAAGCAGGCCTCAGGATGAAGAAGGATATAGAAGAGTAACTCTTTTTAGAAGATCTTTAAGTCCCAGGTATCAAACTATCTTTTTTGGTTTATGTTATGCATGTAATAATTTTGGACATAAAGCTGTAAATTGAAGAGCTAAAAGAAGGAACATAAACAACTTTCAAAGTCATGCACAAAATGCTTATCCAATAAGGCCTAATGAAACACAGAGAAAAATCTAAAACAAGTTTGAATCATTGAAAACTAAAGTGGAATGCTACAAATTCAAAAACTTTGAACACATGGCCGAAGATTGTAGAATGGCAATCCCTCCTAGAGAATCACAATAGAATAACAACAGTCACAGAAAGGAACCTCGACAGAGAATATGGATAAGAAAGAAAGATCAGTTTAACAATGAAGAATGCACACTCGTTCTACAAGATAAACACAAGAAACGTGGTTGGTATGTTGACAGTGGTTGTTCAAAACACATGACAGGTGATGAAGATAGGTTTTCTACATTAAGAAAGGAAAGAGATGGATCAGTCTCTTATGGAAATGATGACTCGGCTAGAATCATTGGAAAAGGCATAGTCAGAATTGGAAACAAGAATACCAAGGCAGAAAATGTTTTACTAGTGGAATATATGAAACATAATATTCTAAGTGTAATTCAAATGTGTGACCAAGGTCATAAACTTACATTCGATTCACAGAAGTGTGAGATAAGAAACGTAGGTTCAAGAAAATTGATTCCAACAGTTCCAAGAACTTCAAACAACATATATGTATTTAGTGAAATTGGAGATGAAAAGTGTTTTCTAGGAAAGGAAGATGAAGGTTGGATATGGCATGGAATAATGGGTCACATAAACTTCGATAACCTCTTCAAAGTCATAAAAAAGGAAGAATTCAGAGAAATTCCCCAGATCATGAAACCAACCAACACATTATGAAAGCATTGTCAATAAGGAAACCAAACAAAGACCAAGTTCAAATCAAAGGAATACTCAATGACAAGACCACTGGAAATTGTGCATACTAATCTAGTTGGACCAACTAAAACAAAGGGTTTAAAAGGTGAGAAATACTTTATGTTATTAGTTGATGAATATACAAGAATGACTGCAGTTTTCTTTCTCAGGAATAAGTCAGAAGAATTTGAAAACTTCAAGGTTTACGAGGAAATGGTTGAAAATGAAATGGATTCGAAAATCAAATGTTTGAGATATGATAATAGAGGAGATTTTACTTCAATGGAATTTATGCATTTCTGCAGCAAGCATGGAATAAAAAAGAAATTTTATGTTGATAGGACACCTCAACAAAATGGAGTTTTTGAAAGAAAGAAAAGGACAGTACAAGAAATGGGTTGAACAATTTTAATGGATTCTCAATTGATAAATATTTTTTGGACACATGCAGTGCATACAACAGTTGACATTCAAAATAGATTAATGCTCAGAAACAATAGTGGAAAAAATCCCTATGAACTATGGAAGGGAAGACCATAAAATGTGAAGCACTCCAGAGTGTTCGGAAGAAAATGCTACATCAAAAGAGAAGATGGCAGAATGGGAAAGTTTGAATCTCATGTGGACAAAGGCATACTTGTCGGTTACTCAAGTACAAGGAAATCATACAAGTGTTACAATCTAAGGCTCAACAAAGTTGTGGAAAGCATCAATGTAACAGTTGATGAAACAGGTGGATGAAAATTAAAGGAAGAAGAAAAGGAATCAGTGGAATAAGTTTATGAAGAAGAAGCAAATAATGAAGAAGAAGAAGAAGGGGAAGATGAATAAGATCATACAGAAGTAGAAGAACAAATTCAGCAAGTTCCTCCAAAGACACCTAGCAAATGAGTACAGAAGAATCATCCTTCAGATCATATTATCGGAAACAAGGATGGAGGAGTTGAGACTAGAAGAATAATTTGTTCACCAGAACAACTGCACCTAGCACTCGTATCTACGATTGAACTAGACAGTTTTGAAGAGGTCGGCAAGGATGAATTCTGGAAAAAGGCCATGAATGAAGAATTAGATCAAATAGAGAAGAATGACACTTGGGAATTGGTTCCAAGACCAAGGTACAAGAATGTGATTGGCACAAAGTGGGTTTTCAAAAATAAATTGAATGAAGATGGACATGTTACAAGGAACAAAGCTAGATTGGTATGTAAAGGATATGCATAGATTGAAGGGATCGACTTTGAAGAGACATTTTCCCCAGTTTCCAAAATGGAAGAATTTTGATTGATCTTAGCTTATGTATGCTCCAAGAATATTAAAGTGTATCATATGGATGTGAAATCGGCCTTTCTGAATGGGGAACTTGAAGAATGTTGGAGTTACTTCACACATGCCTAGGATTTATTTTTCCTTAGGTTATTCCTTGTTTATTAGTCATAATTAGTCATTATCCAGTCTCCTATATTTTAGAGGAGAATATTCCACCTGGAAAATATTCTCTTTCAGTTGACACTTCAGTTTGACTAGTTGAGTTGAGTTTAGATGTTGCATTGGGATCATCACCATGCAACATTGGGATCATCACCATGATAATTTGACCTTGCCTTGGTATCATCACCAAAGTGGCGCATATGCCTTGATTCCCTGAGTTAACTCCTCACTACTCTATGTTCATTCGGTTAACTGAAGACTAGTTGACTAGTTAACTCAACTAGGTGGCAGTTCACTCCCGTAACTGCTTGAGAGACTAGAATAGGTGGAAGTTCACTCCCGTAACTACTGGTGTTTCTCCAAATCACTTTATACCACCACTATGGAGAATTGGTTCACCTCAAGTCGAACTCATTGAGATATATAGAGTATATCATGTGTAAATTATTCATTATTCACAATGGTTAATGAGAATTCTTCCATTCTTTCTCTTCTTCTTCTTCTTTCTCCAATTCTCTCTGCAAACATGTGTATTATTGTTTAGATAGATTTATTATGTGCAGTTTCAACACATTTACAAAGAATAAGTCTACATTTAACAACCAAAAGGATTTAAGATTTAAAAGAACGAAGATTATGTGTGCAGGTTGAAGAAGGCCTTGTATGGTCTAAAACAGGCTCCTAGAGAATGGTACTCTAGATTGGATAAATATCTATAGCAAGCAGGGTTTAGAAAAGGAAGTGCAGACAAAAACCTTTACATCAAGGTAACTCAAGATAGTATTTTATTAATTGAATTTTGTGTTGATGGTATTATTTTTGGAAGTGGTGATGACAAGTTAATCCAGAAATTTGCAAAGGATATGCAGAATGAATTTGAAATGTCATTACTTGGAGAACTATCCTTCTTTCTGGGTCTTCATATATGTCAAATAAACCAAGGAATTTTTATTTCTCAAACTAAGTATATCATAGAAATGTTAAAGAGGTTCTGAATGGAAGATTGCAAACCAGTTAAGACTCCTATGAAAACAAGTTGCAAATTGAGCAAAGATGATGATTCAAATTCTGCAGACCAGAGGCAGTACAGGTCAATGATTGGAAGCTTACTATATGTGATAGCATACAGACCAGATGTAATGTAGGCAGTTGGATAGGTGTCACAATTTCAAGCAGCACCAAAGGAAGCACATGTCTTAGCAGTGAAGAGGATTTTCAGATATCTCAAGGGCACAAAATTTTGGATTATGGTATCCAAAAGGAAAGGATATATCACTCATTTCCTACACACATGCAGATTCGGAAAGTTGCATTGATGACTAACGAAGCACTAGTGGAGCGACATTCTACTTGGGTGAGTGTTTGGTTTCTTGGCTAAGAAAGAAACAGTCATCATTATCATCGTCTACATCTAAAGCAGAGTATATTGTAGCAGCAACATGTTGTACATAGGTTCTATGGATTAAACAAACTTTGATAGATATAGAGCTTGAGTATGGTGAGCCCATTCCTATATATTGTGATAATACAAGCGCTATCAGTATCTCAAAGAATCTAGTGATGCACTCCAAGACAAAGCAGATTCCAATCAAGTATCACTTTCTATGGCAGCAAGTTGCAGAGAAGAAAATCATAGTTGAATATGTGGGGACAAAGGAACAGGTTGCAAATATCTTCACAAAACCTCATCCAAGGGAATCCTTTGAACATATTCACCAAAGACTCGAAGTAATTTCTACTCCCAAATGAATTCTTTTTAATGCTTATCTTATATGTCTTAAAATATACACGAGGAAGCACCATACAGAGTACATTTGAGGTTGGGGGAATAGGTTCAGGAAGAGTTCAGTCAGGGGGAGCAGCCCCAAGGACAGTTCATTTAGGGTAGCATCCATGGATGGGAAGTTACCTTTTCCATTGATTTCAAAGGGGGAGAGATTTATCAGTTGCAGGATAGAGAGTTATATGCTTGGAGAGAGAGCGTGGAGGAATGGTTCCAGGGGTAGTGATGGTCACAGGGGGAGCATGAGTGATATGACTTCAGTATTGCATCAGAGTGTTTCCATCAGTGCCAAAGGTGGATATTTTTTATTAATTGGGTTGGTTGTCATTGATGTCAACCCTTGAAGAAATTTTGGTTGCCCCAAAAGTATGATTAAGGGAATTCATTTTTATATATGTATAATGGTACAAAGTTTAATATATTTTCAGGTAAGACTATTCTATATGGATAGTACATGTCATGCCATTTACAGTGATATGCAGAATGTGACATAACTCCTCACAATTAGAGAGTTATAGCCTGGTGAAGTTGGAGAACCCTCACGAGTTATCTAGAAGGTCAAAGAAGTCGAATTAATTCTAGAAGCTCCTAGATGAAGTTGACTAATAAAGTGGCTGCAACAAGAAGTTAGTTAAGGGAAAAGAAGTTATGAATTGACTAATTATAGAAAAGCTAGTTGCAACATGAAGTTGTGCGTAAAGATAAATTATTTAAATAATAAAGTAGTCAAAGTGGTTGCAAAGAGAAATTATTAAAATATTAAAGTGGTTGCAACAAGAAGTGGTGAGTTTACTATTTATGGATAAGTCAAAGTGGTTGCAAAAGAAAATAATTAAATAATAAAGTTAGTTGCAACTAGGAGTGGAGAACTTACTATTTGTAGAAAGTGGTTAAGTTAAGTGGACAAGTGGTTAGAAGTGGGTTAGCCCTAAAAGAAGGAAAGTGGGTTAAGTTGGTTAAAAGATAACCCCTTGAGGAAGCTACATGGAAGTATAAATAAGAGAGAAAGGCTCTCCCACTAGTACCTATTGAATATCATTGAATATATATTTTATGAAAGGTTATTTGGGCAGGTATTATTGATAGAGAAAAGTGTGGAAGAAAAAGTGTGGTAGCAAAAGTGTGACAGGAAAATCGCAGTAGAACAAGTGCAGCAAAAAAACCACAGCAGAAAAATCACGGCAGCAAAACCATGACAACATAGTCGCAGCAGTAGAATGCTACAAGAAGAAAAATGTATGGATTTCATATGTCTAGTGTTGAATTTATGAATAAAGTTGAGGGTTTTCCTTGTAAATATGGTGTATGCCCTCTTGGAATTTTAGGGCTTGATGTAGAGTTGATCTGAGGCAGATCTACTAAAGTTTAGTATCGTTTCATGTTTGAGGGATTTTGGTTGAGGTATGTTGTTGAAGTTATTGGTACAAATAGAGGTTGTATAACAGTGAGGTTCTAGCACATGATTTGAGGTGCAGACTTATGGTATAGTGTTTGAGTTATATGTGATCAGATCAGATTGGTTTATGAGTATATAGTGGTAGGTTTCTCAGTGACATATTTGACAAAACAGGTTGTGGCAGTGACATATTTGACAAAATAGGTTATGACAGTGACATATTCATTTTCTACATTTGGCACTTATATTTCAGGGTGGTTGGATGGGGAAAGGATAGGTGGTTTTAGCCACCTCTGGTTGTAGCTGAAGAACATAGGGGTTTGTAGCCTCCTTCTGGTTGTATCCAGATAATTGGGGAGTTGGAGCTTCCCTCAGATTGTAGCCTGAAAATAGGGGGTTGGAGCCTCCTTCCAATTGCAACTAGAAAACAAAGGAATTTGGTGCTTCCAATGAATGTAATTCTTAAAGACAAATAAGAAAAAACATTATATGGTTTTCTCCCACAATGGGTTTCCACATAAAAATTATGGTGTACTGTGTATGTGTATGATTGTTCATTTGTTCATGGTTTATTTACTCTGCACTTATTTGATGATAATGCTATATTGATAATAAAGATAAATAACACTTGCATATTGTGGTTAAAAGGATTAAAAATATATATTACTAATTCACCCCCCCCTCTCAATAATCCAACAACCTCCAAGTCTTCCTGTGTAGCATATAGCATAGTCCTCCATGCCACATAAATACCTAAATACTCTCTTGACAACAGTCAAGTGCTCCTTTCCAAGTGTTGACATGTACCTTCTCAACAATCCTACTACATGGGAAATGTATATTTGAGTGCAGACCATCGCATACAATAGACTACCAACAACACCTGCATAGGGAACATGTTCCATGTCCTTATTTCTTCCTATGTATTTGCACACTGGTCAACAGTTAGTCTTGCTCCCATAGAAATCGGCACCTTCACTGGTTTGCAATCCTTCATGTTGAATCATTTCAAAATTGTTTCAATATACTTCATTTGATTCAACCAGATCTTTATAGTGGCTCGATCTCTCTTAATATCCATTCCTAGAATGAATTTTGATGCACCAATATCCTTCATGTCGAACTTGGAGGATAGTTGATTCTTCACCTCCTTTATTGTGTCCATGTTGTTTCCAATAAGAAACATGTCATCGACATAAAAAGATACATATATGAAATGCCCACCTTCTTCCTTGGAATATATGTAGTGATCAACCTTGCTTCTCACAAATCCCAAACTAAGGATGTATGTTTCAAAGTTCTAGTACCACATCCTTGGTGATTTCTTTAGACTGTAGAGGGATATTTTTAGTTTTCACACCAACTCTTACTTTCCCTTTACTACAAATCCTTCAGGTTGCTTCATGTATATTTCTTCTTCCAATTCCCCATGTAGGAACCTTGTCTTCACATCCATTTGTTCTATTTCCATATCTAATGTTGCAGCCAGAGACATTAGTACTCTAATGGAATTTAGTTTTGCAATGAGAGAAAAAATCTAACCGAAGTCAACTCTCTCAATTTTGGAATAACCTTTCACTACTAGTAGAGCTTTGTACTTCTCAACTTGTCCTGTGACATTCATCTTCTTCTTGAATTCCCTTTTTCTATCGATGGGATTTCTTCCCCTAGTTAACTTGACTAAATCCCATGTCTCATTCTTGTGCAAGGATTCCATCTCTTCGACCATGGCATCCTTCCATAGTTTACCCTCTACTGATTCAACTGCCTCACTGACCAACTTGGGCTCATCATCGATGGAAGTTAGCACGAATGTGGAATGAAAGTTGGGTGGAATATACCTTTCGACTGGTTTTCTTATTCTTTCTAACCTCCTTACAATAGGATTATGTTGTTCCACCTCTTCCTCAAGTTCAATCGAATCATTTGAATCATCTTCTTCGTTCCTCAGTTCAAACCACAGCGTCTTAGGATTATTCTCATTCTGAACAAATTCTTCAAGCTCGGACTTACCTTTGAGTTCTTTGAAGACCACATCTCGACTGTACACTATTCTCCTTGATGAAGGATCCCAGAGCTTATACCCTTTCATTCCTTCTTTATATCTAATGAAAATACATTTGAATGCCTTCTTGTATAGCTTGTTCCTCTTTTCCTTGGGAACATTCACAAATGCATCACAGCCAAATACTTTGATATGTGCAATCGAAGGCTTCTTACTTGACCATACCTCTTGTGGATTCATGTCGACTAGCACTGACGAAAGAGATATATTCACCAGATATCTTGCAGTGTCAACTACCTCCGCCCAAAATTTGTGTGTGATCACAACACCACTGAGCATGCTCATTGCCTGATCCATCAATGTTTTGTTCATTCTCTCGGCAAATCTATTTTGTTGTGGGGTATATGGTGTGGTATTTTTTTATATTTTAACCTTGTACAATATTTACTGCAAACAGATTTTCAATAAAAGAATAGAAAATATACAATGGCAAATACAAACATTACATGGAGATTTTTCCCATGGAAACCCAAACTGGGAAAACCAACATATTCTATATTCATTCATAGTGATACATTGTTTATAATACAATATACATATAGGAGCTAGCGGCATCCAAAACCCTAACCCAATGACCTGTATTAGTCAATAACCCTAATTCCTTAACTGGAAATAGAAAACCATCGACAAAAACTCCATGTGCCGAAAAACCACCTATATATGTGACATGTTTCCCGAGGAAAAAAAAAACATTCGGGGGGGCTAGCGGCCCCCCCTCTAACCCCTCGATGCAACACACAGAAACTACTAATCGTGCAAAGAATACAAAACATACCCAACAATTTTTGTGTTCTATGCCACACTTCTTACAGAAATGATCAAGTTATTTTCCACATAATTCACCATCCTTGTCAGTTCTCATCACCTTAATATTCTTATCTGTCTGGTATTCTACAATATCTTTAAACTCCTTAAATTTCTCAAAAACCTATGATTTATTCCTTAGGAAATATATTCATGTCTTCCTGGAAAAATCAACTATGAAGGAGACATAATACAAGGATCCACCAAGTGAAGGCATTGAAACTGGGCCAAACACATCACTATGCACCAATTCTAGAATCCCATTTTCCCTTGTCGCTTTAGATGGAAACCTCACCCGACTTTTTTTTCCAAATATGAAATGTTCACAAAATTCGACCTCTAAACCACATTCAGGCCAACATTTGACCATACCTTTGTTGTGCATAGCTCGAAGTCCTTTTTCTCCAATGTGTCTCATGCTCTCATGCCATAGCATGGTCAGGTCAATTTTATCATGTCTTATTGAGCTGGTTTTTAATGACTCATCCCAATTCAGATCGAGTTGAGTTGAAGTCAAGTCGAATTCAAGGGAAACAATATTGTTGCATCCAGTCAAGTCAACATTCCCTAATAACTTGTATAGAGTTCCAATCTGAACTCCTTTCATTAATACCATCGCACCTCTGACCATCTTGCACGAATCCTTCTAAAATAGAGTGTGTAGCTCAACATCACTCATCTTACTAATAGATATCAAATTTCTTGCCAAACCTGGAATGTGTAGCACACCTAGAAGGGTTATTTTCCTCCCATCATGCAATATCAGTTGAACTCTTCCTCGTTTGACAATTTTGATTATGAGTTTTCCCCCAAGAAAACACCACCTCCATCATATTGTTCATACTCATAGAACCATTCTCTATGTGGTGTCATATGATAGGATGCTCTTGAGTCGATCAACCAAACACCTTGATCTGACTGTGTATGGTCGACGCCACACATCACCTCCCTTATCTAGGGTTGTATTTCTCTCAGTAGACTCCTTCTCCTTGGATCCCATACCTACTTCCATCACCCTCGACTTATAGTCCTTTTTGTAATGCCCAGCTTTACCTCATTTCCATCATCTTCTTTTCAACTAAATTGGGGATTTAGATCTACCCTTTGACTTAGAATTTATACCAGATAATTTTCCTTTATCTCTTTCAACTGTTCGACCTCTCACCACTAAAGCATCTTTGGTTGATCCTTCCATGTTCTTTCTTCTCACTTCTTCGGATAGCAGAGAAACAACCATGCCTTCTAGCATTAGTATTGTTGTATTACTCCCTGTTGGTCCTAAAGTCTGCACCTAACTGCTAAAGGGAAAATCTAGGCTACCTCAAGTTTTGGAAAGATTATTCTTTGATAATTTGATTTTGTATGTCAACTCAAGGATGGATTTTCGGAAGACGGTGATCTGGTTGGACAAAACGCATAGTATGAAGGTAGTTTCTCCTTTGCTACTGGTATGGATATTAATGGACAATTGGGGATATTAAAGACACACACAGGAGACAATAGCCAAGAATGCAATGAATCGCTCTCTATATGAGAAATAAAGACATAAAGTAATATCTTAATACTTCAACAAAAATATAGATGCAAATCATCTAACAGGTGGTTAATTAGTTAATCTCTTCACTAAACAATAGTTGTATAACAGGTTGCATAACCAGTGAAAAAATAAACTAAAATTGTGGTTGAAATAATAAGGAAATGTACTTTTCACAAAACACATAATTTGCATTCAAGATCAGATTAAACAGATACAGATTTGAGTAAGAAAAACAAATTCCATCAACATATATTCAATACGTAGAGAAATTTACAATCTTGTAAGCAGGTCTGACCCTTCTGATCCTTCTGTTTTCCACCAAAAGCGAGCCTTAAAACATACAAAAACTGCATATTTATCAGAGTTGTAAAGGCTCTCGTCCATCTGGGACTGAGGCTTCACTATGTGCTCATAGTTGTAAACAACTTAATAACTTAAATATGACACTACTGGAGTGCAGTGATGAATACTTCAAACTTAACTTAATTTAAAGGGACGTGATTCATATCAAACACAAATGACCATTTATAATGCATTAACTTGAAATGTCTCAACTTAAATAAGTAAAAAATGTTATTGATGGTAGACCAGACTGATGCATAAGTTGAATCGCACTGAGCCTTTGACAGAAGATGATTTGGAATGACAGAGGTGAGTGATGTGTCGATCATTGGCATGCCTGCACATTGTTTGAGGCCATTGGAAATGACTAGATGTGTTGACAACTCCTTCTTGAGCTATACCATGATTTTCAATCTCAGAACTATTCTAGGAGATTAACATTCAGGCATCTTTTATTCTTGAAATGAATGTGATCTTCCGATTAGTTTTGCAAATCTTCGATCTGAGGGACCCTACTACCTTAGCGCTCCTACTAGATTTTTCTTAGTCTACCAATTTTAGATTTCTTCTAACCCTTTTTAGCGATGGTGCCAATTCGGGACTTCGGGGGTTTTGGAAGTTTGGTCCTTCAATGATTTTGACCTATGCTGAGTTCAAAAACTCTCAGAGTAGTACAGGCCCAGAGTGACGTGGCAGCTTGACGTCACTTTGGGACTTCGACGGTTCAGTACTTCAGTGTTTGGGAGCTTTTGGATGTAGAGCATGGAAATATCTCGAAGTAGTATGGGCTCGAAGTGACATGTCCCAGAAGGATAATGACATGTGTCACTCGAAATTGAGAAGATGGCATGCCCCAAGGTGCCTAAAATGAATTCCATATGTCAGCTCCATATGGATGCCACGTGTCAGCACCAGATGGTTTCCACATGTCTTGGCGGATGAGTGTCGTGTGCTTCGACACTTCGGGCTTCGGGAGTTTTTGGATGTGCAATGTGAAAATCTCCCAGAGTGACTTTCTCCCAGAGTGATTAGCCAGTGCTTATCACTAATTAACTCTGGCTTAAGCCATGTTTAACATTAAATACTTCAGGACTTCAAGGTTCAAGAGTTTTTGAATGTAGAGTATGGATATCTCCTGAATAACTAACCACTCAGAGTGGCGTGGCATTTCGGGGCTCCGGAACTTCACCACTTCGGCTCTTCGAAGATCTATGCTTATTTTTAAACCTCACGCGATGTTGAAAACCCTGAATGCACGAAATCTGTCAATCTGAGTGGCCTGTTGGATCTCCATCGTTGCACTTTTAACATGTCTATTCCCACAATCTGAGCCTGAAATTGGTTTCTTTTGAATTGTTGTGTTCTTCTTTTGGATGTTTCCTATGAAAAAAAAGGACCTGGTCGACCCGCTACATGCTCTATTAGTAGTAACTTGATGACATGAATTTCAAACCAAATCATTGACATTCAATTATCCCTTAAGAAAACAAAAGGATGGTAGGAAGAATCAATTAAAGAGAAAAAATTAAAACGTGGAGAATAACTTAACAAGAACAAAACAAAGAATCAAGATTTAAGAAGATGTTATAGGTGAATCAAAGGGGTAGGGACGTGATGCAAACCTAAGTTCTAACATTGGCCCCAACCGGGGATAACAATTCCCTGTGAGGTGATAAGAACAGTAGATCAAGTGCCTTACTTCTCAATAACTTGCTCCCACCTTCCTTTTCATACCTTTGTTTTTGTCTGCCAGTCGTGTATCTCTGGAGTTCAAAATAGTAACTACACCCCAGTGCCTTTGTTGTGCTATGGATTCTTTATTCAATATGAAACTTAAAACTGTAGCTACACCCCAATGCCTTTGTTGGGATATGGAGTCTTATTTCCAATCTACTGTATAAACAAACTAAAAATGAAATTCTCGAATGACGAGCTTTATTCAACACACCACTAATCTACTTAATTGAAAACAAAGTAATCTGTGTAATCAAATTTCTAGTGAAGCCATACAAGGATTTGATTAACAAGATGCAATTGAACTCCATATTTAAGTACAAATATGATAGTAGGAACTGAATAATATAGCAACAACATACAATCTCGAGGCCCATACTTAAAGTTTTGAAATTCTTCCTTCATAAAATGAATGACAGAAAATTATTTAATCCAATTTGACTACATCTAGACTTCTACAGGATCTGAAAAAACACAAGAACCATACCCCTTCTAATAATGAGCATCAATATTTATTTCAATATGATCCCCAAAACTATAAGTTTGTTGTATTCTTTTTATTTTGTTGATGAATATGCATCATTTCAGTTGTGTAATATCCACTTCATGGTAAAAAATTGAAAATCCTCCAGTCAAGACAATGTTTTGCAGCAACATCCCATTTGGTTGGTCAACCAAGGTATTTCCTTCACTGTTCTTTAAAAAATATGCTTCACAACTGTCATAGACTAGTTCGTTGCTAAGAAGTTCCATCTATATCATTGTAGAACTCTGCTCCTCATCATCAAGAGATTTATCAGATATGGGTTGGTCTTTAAAAATTCCTTAAACTTGAACTTCAAAATTCTCCATTTCATGAGATCCTTGGGAGATTGGCTACATAATAGTAGCCTGATCTATGTCAAATTTTGGAGCATCAAACTCATCATAAAAAACATTGTTATAGATATCTGATATAATGTCAAACGTTTCTATAGAATCCTGATCAGCTTTTTTGTCATCAGAACAATCAATAAAAATTTCCTCCTGAAGAAAAAAACTAGAGAATATTTCACAAGGGGATGACTACTCTTCCACATTTTTAACATTAACATCCTTCTCATTCATATTACTAGAGGAACCGACTATAGACTTATTCATATATAAATCAAACTCCTCGCAGAAATTTTCAAAAAGCAAATCAGTTGGGAAAAACCTTCTACAATGATCGCTAAATGTTGCATGGAACTCTTTCAAGGAAGATATGATAGCAGGAGGCAAGGATCAGTGCCATTCAAGATTGTTTCTCTACTGAGTACATGAACATATTCATTAATACATCCTCATGATGTATATCCAACTGATGCATGACTTCATGGAATTCAAGCAAATGATCTGCAGGGTTATCATCTTTATCTTCTCTAAATATGGGAAAGTAATCACCCCACTCATTTATAGTAGGAACAATATTTGGAAAACCAGGAACAACTGAGAAATTAAAAGGAGAAAACCTTAGAGCCAAGATGGCTTCTATTTGAAAATATGACTTCTTAAAACTGCGGAGTCACCACTAGATCCTTTAACCATGGAGTCGTTAGGTGAATGATCTATAGTCTAAATGTGTCTGGTCTTTGTTCACCATCAAGGATCAGATCTGATCCTTGTCGTTATCCAAGGGAAATATATTTCATTACTCTGTTCCCCAGAAACGGTGCCAGAAGATGTTGGTCCTAAAGTCTACACCTGACTGCTAAAGGGAAAATCTAGGCCACCTCAAGTTTTGGAAATATTGTTCTTTGATAGTTTGATTTTGTGGGTCAGCTCAAGGATGGATTTTGGGAAGATGGTGATCTAGTTGGACAAAAAGCATAGTCTGAAGGTAGTTTCTCCTTTGCTATTGGTATGGATATTAATGGACAGTTGGGGATATTAAAGACACACACAGGAGACAATAGCCAAAAATGCAATGAATCGCTCGCTATATGAGAAATAAGGACTTAAAATAATATCTAAAAACTTCAATAGAAATATAGATGCAAATTATCTAACATGTGGTTAATTAGTTAATATATTCACTAAACAATAGTTGTATAATAGGTTTCATAATCGGTGAACAAATAAACTAAAATCGTGGCTGAAAGAATAAGGAAATGTACATTGCACACAACACAAAATTTGCATTCAAGATCAGATTAAACACATACATATTTGAGTGAGAAAAACAAATAACATCAACATATATTTAGTAGGTAGAGAAATTTACAATCTTGTAAGAAGGTATGACCCTTATGGTCCTTCTCTTTTCCACCAAAAGTGATCCTTAAAACATACAAAAACTGCATATTTATCAGAGTTGCAAAGGCTCTCATCCATCTAGGACTGAGGCTTCACTATGTGCTCACAGTTGTAAACAACTTATTGAATTAAATATGACATTGTTGGGGTGTAGTGATGTATAATTCAAATCTAACTTAATTTAAAGGGATGTGATTCATATCAAACACAAATGGCCACTTATTATGCATTAACTTGAAATGTCTCAACTTAAATAACTGAAAATTGTTGTTGATGGTAGACCAGATTGATTCATAAGTTGAATCGCACTGAGCCTATGACAGAAACTGATTCAGAGTGACCAAGGTGAGTGATGTGTTGATCATTGGCATGTCTTCGCGTTGTTTGAGGCCATTGGAAATGATTGGATGTGTTGACAACTCCTTCTTGATCTATACCATGATTTTCAATCTTAGAACTCTTCTAGGAGATTAACATTCGGGCGTCTTTTATTCCCGAAATGAATGTGAGCCACATATTAGTTTTGCAAATCTAGGATCTGAGGGACCCTGCTACCTTAGCACTCTTGCTAAATTTTTCTTAGTCTGCCAGTTTTAGATTTCCTATAACCCTTTTTAGCGATGGTTCCAATTCGAGACTTCGGGAGCTTCAGAAGTTCATCCTTTCAGTGATTTTGGCCTATGTTGAGTTGAAAAAATCCTGGAGTAGTACGGGCCTATACTAACATGGAATCTTGACGTCACTTCAAGACTTTTGTGGTTCGACACTTCGACGTTTGGGAGTTTCTGGATGTAGAGAATGGAAATATCTTGGAGTAGTACGGGCATGAAGTGACGTGTCCCAGAAGGAGAATGACACATGTCACTCAAAATTGAACAAATTACATTCCCCAAGGTGCCTGAAATGAATTCCATATGTCAGCACCATATGGATGCCACATGTCAGTGCCAGATGGCTGCCATGTGTCTTGGTGGATGAGTGTCGTGTGTGTCAGCACTTTGGGCTTCGAGAGTTTTTGGATGTGTAGCATGAAAATCTCCCAGAGTGACTTTCTCCCTGAGTGATTAGCTAGTGCTTATCACTAACTAACTCGATCTTAAGCTGTGTTTGACATTAAATACTTTGGAACTTCATGGTTTGGGAGCTTCTGAATGTAGAGTATGGATAGCTCCCGGATAACTGACCACCCGGAGTGGCGTGGCATTTTAGGGATCCGGAACTTTGACACTTCATCTCTTTAGAGATTTGTGCTTGTTGTTAAACCTCGCGTGATGTTGAAAACCTTGAATGAACTAAATTTTTCGATATGAGTGTCATGTTGGATCTCCATTGTTGCAATTTTAACCTGTCTGTTCCCACAATTTGAGCCCGAAATTGACTGCTTTTAAATTGTTTTATTTTTCTTTTGGATGTTTCTTGTGAAAACAAAGGAATTGGTTGACTTGCTACATGGTATATTAATTGTAGCTTGATGACACTTATTTCAAACCAAATCAATGACATGAAATTACCCCTCAAGAAAACAAAAAGATGGCACAAATAATCAATTAAAGAGAAAAAAATAAAATGTGGAGAATAACTTAGCAAGAACAAAACAAAGAATCAATATTTAAGAAGATATTATAGGTGAATCGAAGGGGCGGGGATGTGATGCAGACCTAAGTTTCAACACTCCCTATAGAAACGACTAAGTTATCCAAGGAGTCTGGAAAAGAACATAATAGGCTTATACACTTCGCCTCCTTAGTGATTTTAATATCCACAGACGATAACTGGATTAAAATGGTGTTAAATGCATTTAAATTCTCAATCACCTAACTTCCATCACTCATTCTGATAAGGTACAATTTCTTTCTGAGAAACAACTTATTTACCAAATATTTTGACTAGTATAAGCTTCACATCTTGTCCCACGGTTTCTTTGCCAAATATTCACCCGAGACATTCAACAATACTGAATCTGCAAGATAAATACGAATCGTACTTCTTGGTCTTCTGTCGAGTTTCTCCCATTCTTTCGTCGACATGCCTGTAGGTTGGGTACCTGGACAAACCATTTTCCATTGTTCTTGATCTACATGAAGATATTCCATTTTAAGCTTCCAAAGCCAAAAATTATGGCCATTGATTTTTTCTATCTCTATTATTGAACTGCTCGCCATTCTTTACCATGATCTTTAACACAATTTATGACTTACAACTCTTATTGTACCTAGGGTTTAGTTATCAGATTCAATATCGGTAAATAAAGTTATGATAAACTCATCAAATCATAACACGGCTCTAATACCACTTGTCAGGAAATAATAGACACTTCCACACTAAACCTACCAGAGGAGAAGAAAAATTTAATCAAGAATGTAAATGAAAAAGCAATCATACAGTACATAGAGATTTTACCCTAGAAACCCAAACCAGGAAAACCAACATTCCTTGAGCGATTTTCTCTCTTATTTTTTTATTCAATATGAATAAAAGGTTACATGTCTAACCTTGGTCCACACCTAAGACAAAATCGACATCATGCCCTCTTTTCTTTGCAAGAAGAACCCTATAGCCAATCTGGATTACATCTGCATGACTAGCAACCTACATATAAATATTTCTCTAAAGACTGGCTATCCTACAATTAATTGATTCATTATCTTTTACAGCCTTACAAAATGACTCTTTATAGGTTTTACAATAGGAAAAACCCTAATTACTTGGCACCCAAAAACAGTTACAGATCCATGTAGATCATTGGCTACAAATACTGCAAATCTCGGGATTTTGTTACAATTGACTCCAAGTCATATTACTAGTCGACTACCAGTCAGCCTTCATTCGGTCTTTAGTTGTTCGCCACACGTCTCCATGTAGATGTCATGTTGGTTGACCTCTTCGAATTGTTTTCAATGTCTTTACCATGTCGAACTGCCTCGACCTTCGACTTCAACTTTACCCGGTCGACTAACCTCGACCTTTGACTTGTTGTCGATCCACCTTGACTTTGACTATCACTGCAAAGAATATAACAGCCCAACAGGTACTTTGTCTACATTCCATAATGATCATGACTTACAAGGAAACCTTAGTAAGACTTTTTTAATATGTATAAAAAGGGGGAATTTACATATTGTTCTCACATATAAATAATAAGTAGTGGAGGTGGTTAAAATATGTATTGGTAAAAATAAAGGTGTTGGGGCTTCTATATTTTGTGATTTCATTGAGAATGACTCTCTATGAGATGATTAGTAGTATTTTTTTCACTCAACTAAGAAAAATCAAGGACATACACAATGCTCTAGGTTTCAAACAAGGGAAACAGATCTACCCTACACTCTATGTGATATATTGATGAATTTGGTGAATTTATTTTAAAATATGTGGGTGATATAAGTGGTTACCTTATCATGGTGATCTACATTGTTATTTTTTTTTTTTGATACAACATTGTTATTCTATCCCACATAGTTCCAAGCCTCCAAAAACAATTGGGTACTTTTTTGTTCATTCTATGATTACCATGGTTGCAATTCATTCTTAGTAAACATAATATTATGGCCTTTAATATTCCTAAAAAATAGGCATTCAATAATATTCTCATGTATAAATAACAAGTGGTTGAAGTGGAAACAAGGTGTAATCTTTCTTTGTGAACTTTGGCAAAGCCTTTAACATAATCCTTGGGTAGTTATTATTTGAAAGGCTTAAGGTGTTGAGGTTCTACATTTAGTGATTCTATTGGTAATGTATCTATATGAAATTATTATTGCCATTTTTTGGACCTACATACACAACAATATAGGTATCAAACAAAAGTGCCTACCTATTCTCATTTATCATAGCAATGATATTTTCGTATATTTGTATTGCTTTTGTCATCCCTATAATTTGTTTAAGTGTATAATAGTATCAAAGTGACCAAATTTTAGATATGTGGGCATGTTTGACTTATGAATGTTGTGTTCTATTTCATGAAATTGGCTTACATGCATGTTGGCTACAATTCCATCTAACATAAGAGAGACCTACACCTATTATTTGATCTCTTTAAAAGAAGAAATTAGTCAAATCACCTCCATTGCATTGGGGTCTACTAGGTGTCATCATAGGTATGTTTTGGGTGATATATGCCATGTAAGATGCACTAAAAATATATTTTGTGTTCAATATGTAAATACAAATAATATGTTTAGAATGTGGAACTATCTATTCATTTTTTAAATGTGACCACCACAATGATCGATGTGAAACTTTCTACAAACTAACACATATGTTGCTAAAGGATATAATTTTCACTAGAGATATTAACCACCTAAATATGTATATGTGTATTAAGCATTTTAATAGGGTAACATGCAAGTTGTAAGAATAAAAACATGCTAAAATCACAGGATATCTTACTAGTGAGATAAATAATATCACTGCACATGGTGGATTTGGGTGACCAACCTTAAGAGTAAGAGAAATATATATTTTAGGTTATTAGTATTTACAATGTTTTGTGACATTAGCAACCAATGGAGGAAATTGAATTACCTATGTGTGAAGTATGACAATCAAGAAATATGTTGCAACTACTACATCAATGTTGGAAACTATAACTAATGCATCTTAAGGTGACACAAGAGTATCATTGAATCATAGCAATTGCATGCAGGAAATAATTAGATATTTACAAAAATAACTTAA
>JZKD02S1752199.1:777153-789768 GCA_000966675.3 Picea glauca | reverse complement strand
ATCTAATAAAAGGAATGAGGGATCTCTCATGTTTTAAAAATATCATATTAGGTTTCTCAATGACAAAAGGCCATTTCCAATTTTAGTATTTTCATATGGTGTTTTGGGGTTAATATTGGGTCTTTCTTGATTTGGTGATGGTGGATTAAAGTTATCGTCAAATGCAAGCTCCATGATACTATGACTTATCGGTTTCATTTGAAGAGGAATAAAATAATTTTTATTTATTTTTATAACTTGAATAATTTAAGAAATAGAGGAAAAAAAAAAGTCCAAGTAAACTTACCTCAAATCAATGCAGGAAAAATTGAACAATGGTGATGTCCTCATGGTGGTAAAATGCACAAAGTTTCTCATGAAATCATGCAACCTTCATATAGAAATGTGTTTCATGGTTTTGTAATAAAATACAACCCGCAACCCTTTTTTTATTACTATAGAGAGGAACGTGCATGTTCTTAGGAATGTGTGTGCATTTTTAATACATGCAAACTCTTTAAATCACACACATGTTCTTTAGAGACATGACTTGGTTGGATAGTTGTCAACCTATGTGGTGATTCGAAGGGGGCCAAAGCTATAAGAAAAGGAACATGAGCCTATTATTAAGAACATGTGTGCATTCTTGTGTGAGAACATTCTTGGGCACCCCATTGCCACTTTTATTACCACCAACTTCTTGTGAGCACCCATGTATTTCATATAACATATGACATATAATATTTGGTTTTTTTTGTTATTATGATATCATGTGAAAATTCATGTAGGAGATAGAGATGTCTTTGATTGCTTAGCTATATATATGTCATTGTTATTCCTTCATGTGAGTGATTGCAGGTATACCAAGGACTATTCGGCTCCATGGCATAAATTTGGCCATAGAGTTTGTTATTATTAACAAATAACCCATCAAACCCATTACCCCATTGATCTCAAACAAAAATTAACCCAAAACCATTATAATCCTACTGGCCCTTAATTGACCTTAACTCCTAGCTATTATAACCCGAGAAACTCATAGGTTTCCTTAACCCTTAATGATAACAACTCCACTAACCCAACCCTAACTCATAATACATTAATACCTAACCACTACATTATTGCCCCCTAACGCATATCACACATAACCCTTGAACAATATAACCCCACAAACCCCATAACCTATCTATACCTCTTAATTCTTTATCCATATAACCTCTTAATTATATACCTCATAATCGTGATAGACCCACATACCCCTAATAAATTGTAATCATTATATACTCATTATGTAATCACTATATACTAGCATACTCCTAATTTACACCTTGAGAGATGAGTAATCTCTGCATAAGAATCATATGTTCCTCCTCAAAATGATGTTTAGGAAATGGAAGCAATGTTAAGATATTGCATGCCCCCCTTGAAATTGAATCAAAGGAGAGTCATCCATTATGGGAAATCCTATTTTCACATGCATATAGTGATGTGTTAATGATGTGGCATGTGTGTCCCCTTTAGTGATACATGATATTGACATATGTTCCATTTTGTTGAGTATGTGAGATGATTCCACTTGGTTGAAAGAGAATATATGTGTGATGCATATTAGATAGGCTCATTAGACTTAGGAACATTACACTAAGGCCCTACCTTAAAAAAAATAGGCACATTAGACCTAGGCCCTACCTCAAAATGATGTTTATGCAATGGAATCAACATTTATACATTGATATATCAACATTTTAACATGGATAAAACATCATCTAGTATGTCGATAGAGCAATGCTTGTTCAAGCACTATTCAAAAGTCAAAACTTAGTCAAATATCTGAGCACAAAATCAAGTATCGAACCCCTTCATGATTATATGACATTTATAAGTATCAACAAAACGATGTTGGTGAGTTTTTTTTTTGTTACAACAAATTACAAGGCCAAAAACAACATGAAGAGCTTCTGTCAAAATTAACGTCAATTTTACCCAAATGTGATAGTGAATAAATATGATAAGTTATTGTATAACTAGTACACCTCATGCAAACCAATTCACTCAACCATTATAAGATAGTTAATTTTTTAGAAAAATATTTATTATATAAATAATGCCAAAACTCATATATATCAAACATATCAAACCTTTTTTAAATAACATGTAAAAAAAAAAATTTATTTAAAAAAATAAAATAAACAACAAACGTTTAAAAAAAACATTACGAATGAGTAAAAGTATCCATTAATTTTGACATTGATCCGGATTATTTTCGAAATTAAATGAAAGCAGAGATATTAAAATGAAGTACTCATGAAAATTACCAGAAACATAGAAATACAACCATACTTGATTTCTATTAATGAAAGAATTGTAAAGAGACTGTAAAAATACAGAGTGCAAGACTCACTAGAATGGTGGTAGATTTATCTCTGAGAAGATATGTGATGGCTACGCTCATTCGCAATAATATTATTAAAGTGAGGCTCTGAAGACCTTTTTATGATAAACATGAATGCCAAAACCCTAGACATCAAAAAACATAACCCTAGGAGATGAAACGCCAAAAGTCATGTGGGTCCCATTTGGGTAAGTTAGTACATTAACTTCCTGGGGTCGTAACTTTTGCATACGATATTCGTTTTAGGCGTATGATATCCCATTGGAAAGGTATTTTTGAGAACTACGCATTATGTCATCAAACTCTGACTTTGTCTACAGTTTTACTGTGGCACACCATTCTTTAGGTCCCCTAAACGTACCTAGAAGTATAGAAAGATGTGTTGACATGAAAACATACAAAATAAGCCATTTGGATTAGGTGGGAGGCCACCAGTATCCACCTGGAAGATGTGTAGGGATTCAGACAGCCCTGGAAGTGTAGAACCCACAATTACAAAGAAGTACAGAAGAACATGTTGAACTAAAAACTGACAAGAGGAGCCAATTGGAATAGGTGGGTGGCCACCAATATCCACCTGGATCAGTCTTCCCCCCTTAGGAAGCAATGGTATCCATTTCATTGAGTGCCCATGGAAGAGGGGAAATCATTTTGTGAATATAAATCTTGGTGAGTTGCATGCCTTGTTGGATAAGTTGTGTTGCTTGGTATGTGGAAGACTGTCACAAACCTGTTACTGACGAGCTTGAATGTGTTCCACCAAGCTGTTGTATCTGGGTTTTACGAGGCATTGTGTAGGCACCATTGTAGGTGAAGAAACAATATTTTCTTTCTCTTCGACAATATTTTTTTGTTGGATAGAAGGTGTTGAGGCTGCAGTGGTTGTAGTGGTATTTTGTGCATCCTTTGAATATACTATTAAGAGGATGAATTTTCCAGTATGAGATATTACCTTACAGCATTGTTTTGGTGGAGCAGTAGTTGGAACTACCTCTGGTATCCTATAGAGTTGACCTCCCAGATTAATAATGACACTACAGAGTCTAGACTCATAGGCAACATGACGTTTCCACATATATGGTTGACCAAAAACAACATCAAAAACATCAAGAGGGGAAACATCACACACTACCTCATCCTTGAAGGTCTGGATGCCATAGGACAGGAGACATTGTTGGCTAATACGAATATCTCGTCCCTAGTGAAGCCACCCAATGTTGTATATTTCTAGGTGTGGTGTTTTCGACAACCCCAATTGTTTGACGACCTTAGTTGAGATGAGTTTCTCCTTGCTATCGTTATCAAAAATGAAATTCAGCGGGGTCCCCTTCACCCACATCTGTGAATGGAAGAGGCTCTCCCCCTCTTCAGGATCTACTAGTTCTTCTGGATGAATTGTTGTGGTCACGACAATAGCAGTGGGATCTGCATTGATGATCTTCCTTTTTCAATATTTTATGGATCAGATTCCGAATCAATTTTCGGCTCCGTGTCTTTGACCTCGGCCACCAATGATTGTTTCGAGTGACATCCATTAGTTTTATGCCAAGGAATTTTGTGGAAGCCACACCACTTCCCAGTGTCATTCTTCATATTTCCTTTACCCTTCCTGTCATGTGCCTTGGATTGGCTGTCTAGAGGTTGTTGTTTAGGGGCATATTTACCATGCTCTGGTTATGGAATATATACAAACCCTAATTCCCATTTGTTCTAGTGCCTAAATTTCTGCTCGATTTTGACATCATCTTGATAGGCAGCTCCCAATGATGAGATGTTTAGGAAATCCATTTTGGTTTGGATGTACCTATGTAGAGCCATGCGGTATTTCAGAATTAGATGTCACTCGGAGTCTTTGATACCCAACTTGGTTTGTAAGGTATGGAAAGTATTTGTGAACTCTGACACTGTTTGGTTCTTCTCTTTCCGCAATGTGGTCCATCTCATGTACTGGTCTTCATAGTTATCAATGGAATAGTACTTTTCTTTGATTGCATCCACAAAAAATCCCCAAGTGGGCTTGACCCCATATATTCTAGATTCCTCTATGGAAATTTTCTCCCAGTAGGTTTCCCACCAATGTTTGACATGGGGGAGAGCCTTGAGCATTGCGAAGGTGATATTTTCCTTGTCAGAAAAATTTTGAACAAAGAAATAACCTTCTAATATATTCGACCATTTTTCTAGGGAATCCGCATCTATTTGACCTTCAAATATGGGAATATCAAAATTAACTTGTACCTTGAAGGGAGAGGTTCCTCCAAAATGGTCACTTGATGAAGATTCACATGTTGTTATCGGCAGGCATTGAAGGATGTGTGAAAAATTCTCCATCATTTCGTCCCTCTATCGCGCGAGAGCTTGCTCAAGAAACATGTTAATAGAATATTATGCTCCATCATTTTTCTTTTCTACCGCCATTGAGTATTTCTTTGGCATGCGAGAGTGATTGTCCTCAAGAGAGACAAGCTCGAGAACCAACTGGTTATACTCAGACCTCGTCGAGGACATGTGTTGAAAAACTATCAAGAGCAACCTACTCTGATACCACTAATCCGGATTGTTTTTGGAATGAAATGAAAGAAGATATATAACAATGAAGTACTCATGAAAATTGCTAGAAATAGAGAAATACAACAATATTATTTCTATTAATGAAAGAATTGTAAAGAGACTGTAAAAATACAGAGTGCAAGACTCGCTAGAATGGTGGTATCTTTATCTCTGAGAAGAGATGTGACGGCTAAGATCATTCATAGGAATACGATTAAAATAAGGCTCTGAAGTCATTTTTATGATAAACATGAATTCCAAAACCCTAGACATCAAAAAACCTAACCCTAGAAGATGAAACACCAAAATTCATGTGGGCCCTGTTTGGGTAAGTTAGTACATTAACTTCCTGGGGTCGTAACTTTTGCATACGATCTCTGTTTTAGGCGCGTGATAGCCCGTTGGAAAGGTATTTTTGAGAAATACGCATTATGTCATCAAAATCTGACTATGTCTATAGTTTGATTGTGGCATGCCAAAAAACATTGTTTAGGGACCCAAAACAGCCTTGGAAGTATAGAAAGATGTGCTAACATGAAAAAATACAAAATAAGTCAGTTGGATTAGGTGGGAGGCCACCAGTATCCACTTGGAATATGTGTAGGGATTAAGACAACCACAGAAGTGTAGAAACCACAATTAAAAATAAGTACAGAAGAACATGTTGAACTAAAAACTGACAAGAGCAGGTAGTTGGAATAGGTGGGTGGCCACCAATATACACCTAGATCAAATGTACCCTATGGTATGATACATGTGAGCAAGAGATATTGATGATAATGAAAGAAGGGTTAAGAGAACCAGGTATATGCAATGGCAGACATAGGCTTGTAGAAAAAACAATGGTGGAATCTCTGTTATTAATTAGAATATGGCTATCAATGGTGGAAGCTTTACATTGGAGCAAGCTTTGTTATTTATTAGAATAGGATGTTTGGGAGGAAGCTCTAAAATGGTAGAGACGAATCTCTGCATTATTTATTACATAGATGGTATAGATACATTTTGAAGTGACCAGTGAAACTCATGAGAACCAAAGCATTAACATAATATTTAATAGTGAACTCCTAAAAACTCTGGCCAAGACTCACTGCTAGTTGAGAAGTTCAGAAGGATCATAAGGTGGCAGGGACCTATAGGGTGGAGAAGCTTCTGGATGGAATTTGAGTTCAACGCACTCATGGGTGTGGTTGATGAGACCATTTGGAATAGAGTCGTATTGTTTTCCTCAGTTGATGAGTTGAGAGTTGTAGCTACTGGTGAAATAAAAAAAAGTGTCAAATGCAGAGTTCATTTTAGAGCCATCATCTGCAACAAGAGGTGAGCCCATATCACTTTCCCAGAAAGCCACCCTACTTTTCCCTAGAGGGTGGTCACCTTGCCAAAAATATTTTACAATTCACTATGTGGGTCGACAAGACATTGCAGGGAGGTTTATTCATCCTAGAAGCTCGGGAGGGAGAGTTCACAAAGCATGGGGAGGGAAGGGACCTTCATTGAAAGTGTGGAAAACAAACAGGTCAAAACGTAGGATGGTTCTTGGTGGTGACAATGGACTGGAGGATTCCTGCAATTTGGACCTTTGTGTGTTGGTGGGGCATCTCTCTTATCGAACCTTATGCAAACAAAATTTACCAGACTGGGTGAGTTCTACATGGGCTCCCATGATGGGGTACACTCCAAAAGTTATGACTCTTTCCAGGAGTTGGTTTGGTTTCATCTTCAAATCCCCAGAAGATACTCTAGTTGTTTTAGACAAATTGTAGGTTATTGATGGCATCATCCTCATGTTAAAATGCAGGAGGGTTTATTTTGACCCAGTAACATAATACTTCCAATTTCCTCACCTTTGGGTGTTATTATCTAGGCTACCTTTACAACTATGGAACGCTAAGGCTTTGCAAGCCATTGGAAATGAGCTAGGTTTCTTCATAAAAGTGAATGAAGCAGTTATTAAGGTGCCTGATAAATGTATCAGAAAGGTTTTGGTGGAAATAGATATTCACTATGGATTATTGGAGTCTATAGAGATAGATTGTAGGGGGAAGAATACTGGGTCAAAAAATGGACTATTTAGGAGTCCCTTTTAGATGTTCCATATGTTGAAGAATTGATCACTTGCGAAGGGATTGTCAGGGTTTTGTAGTGGAGGAGGAGTCAGAAACATCCATGATCAGAAAGGTGCATCTTTGTGACTCCCCGGGGGTGGAATCATACGAGAAAGGGGATTTAAATGCAGTTGAAGAGGAGGATAGGTCACGATTGCCACAAATCACAATAGACAGTAAGTTAAAGAATCACTATCCCTCTCTATATTACTCTTTTTCGGCCTGGGAATGTGATTCTCTAGATCCTACCTCCATTTTGGAAGTTGAGGCCCCTCCTACATACATCTCTGGAGAAAGAACCAAGATTTCTCGGGGGGGTTAAAGACTCTTGGGTTAGACACCTCTATCCAGGGTGGGGGGGAGGCTTTGACCAATGAAACACCCTCTGAGGACCCATGGGGGAAGAGGGACCTTCCATGGAGCCCACGGGGAGAAGTTGCATTATTATGGGCTTTAGGGAGTCTGAGATTGGTGATTATTCTTTAGGAGTGGTTCTTGATACCCTGGTTCTTTCTTACAGAGAGACCATGACTCCTATTCCACTTCTCACCTACCAGGGGAGAAATGTCTTTAGACAAGAGGGGAATCCTAGTGATGTTGGGTCGGTGGGACAGAATGGGGAGAAAACATGGAAGGAAATTTCTTTGTCGAGGGGGTTGGGGATTGAGATCTCCCCAATAAAAACCAGGAGTGCTCGTAGGAAAGAAGGCTCATGTTCTACCACTATTTATATTCAAAATTCCATCATCTCTAATAATGGGGCGCTTAGAGGCACGAAGTCCCTAGCCAAGGAAAAATCATGATTCTTTTCTCCTTAAACATCAGGGGGGGTGGGAGGGGCCCTAAAAATGGCTTCCCTTCACAGATTACTTTCTAGAACTCAACCTGATATCATTTTCTTTCAAGAAAATTTGGTAGATGAGAATAAAGCAAGATATTTTATGAATACTTTTTGACCAACCTGGTTGACTTGCTTTGTTAGTTCAGTTGGAAAATATAGGGGACTTCTAGTGGCTCGGGATCCTTACAAGTTTGACCGCACCATTTTTAAGTTGTGGTAGTATTTTTATGACAGGTACTTGTTTAGAGGATAAAAGGAAGATCTCCCTTTTGAACGTTTATGGACCTTGTATAGAGAGAAAAACGTTTTGGGACAAGGTGGTCAGCAAGGGAATGTTAGCCTCCAAATATTTGATTGTAGCAAGGGATTTAAACTTCACATTCAAGGTTGGATAGGTTTGGGGTGTCTCAGTGAAATTGGACCCGATGTCGAGGTTTTTCAAGGGTATTTTTCATGGAAATCATCTTGTTGACATCATACTAGATGAAGTTGTACCCAAGTGGCAGAATGGTAGAATCGGGAGAGAAGGAGTCTCCAAAAGACTGAATCAGGTATTTTTGTCAAAGGATCTTATTTCCACTATCGACAGACATAGGTCTTGGGTCACCTACCCTTACATATCAGACCATGCCCCTGTTCTTCCTCCACTAGACAAAAATCATCATATTACATCATATCCATTCAAGTTAAACCCTTTGTGGATGGGGGAAGAGGATTTCACTCATATAGTGCAAGAGGTTTGGAAAGACCAAACATTATTGGATGAAATACCGGCATAGAAAATATTGGTATGGAAGTTGAAAAGGTTAAAAAAACGAGTAAATTGTGGGCTAAAGATCAAAGAATCCAAAAGAACTTAAAATTAGATAAGCTAGAGGAGGACCTTGAGGTCTAATATCATGAGAAATCCTGGGAAGATGTCGTCAGATGCAAATCATCATATAAATTCACTAGAGGAAGAAGGCAATAAGATTCTTCAGGCAGAAGAGGAGCTATGGAGACAGTGGAGTAGAGCAATTTCGATTAAAAGTGGAGAACAAAATACAAAATTTTTCCATCAGTTTTCTAGTCATAGAAGGAATCATAAATATATTTGGGAGATCCAAGATGAGAATGGCCTAGTTCATTCTATATAGGAGGCACTTTTAAAAGAATCAACTAGACATTTCAAAATTTTCTATGCAGACATGAGACAAAACACTATTACGGATCAGGTAAGCACAATTTTTCTCTTTCCCCACTTAGTCGATGAGGAGGATACTCAAGTACTTTAAAAACCCTATAGAAAAGATGAATTATGATCCAAGTGGATATCGGTAACCACCCACCTTTTCCAATTGGCTCAAAACAGTTTTCTGGCAATTTACTATTTTTAGCAGGTTTTAACTTCCGAGGCCATTTTGAGGGCCTAAATGAAGGTTTTTCAAGATTTAGGTTCTCAATGATATCTTAAGGCAGAATTGAGCCTCAAAAATGAATCTCCTTGACGATGCCTTTCCAACGAACTATCACACACCTAAAACAGAGATCGTATGCAAAAGTTACGACCCCGAGAAGTTGATGTACTAACTTACCCAAACGAGGCCCACATGATTTTTGGTGCTTCATCTCCTAGGGTTAGGTTTTTGGATGTATAGGACTTTTGGCATTCCCGTCTATTGTAAAAGGGCCTTTCGAGCCTCATTGTAATCATATTCTTGCGAATGCGAGTAGCCGTCACATCTCTTCTCAAAGATAAGCTGCCACCATTCTAGCGAGTCTTTCACTCTATATTTTACAGTCTTTGTACATTTCTTTCATTTATAGAAATCGTGTATTACTGTATATCTGTGTTTATGGTTGCATATCTGATACATTTCAGTTATATTATTGAATATCTGCGATATCTCTGTGCATTTCTTTATTATATCTCCGCTCTCATTTCGTGCTGAAAATAATCCAGATCAAATTATTTGTTTTCCTAAAAGGTTTTTCCAAGGACAAGAGTCTGGGGCCTGATGGGTGGATGGTCGAATTCTTCATCTCCTTTTTCGAACTGGTAGGGTATGACCTCTTGGAGGTGATTGAGGAATCTAGGCGAAGAGGTGAAGTGATTAGATCCTTAAATCCATCCTTCCTTGATCTAATTCCAAAAGTAAACAAGCCTAATTCTTTTGGAGACTTCAGACCTATAGCCGTGTGTAATTTGTCTTATAAAATTATCGCAAAGCTCATCACAAACATGATTAAACCTGTTCTTTATTGAACTCTTTCTAGAGAGAAATTGGGTTTTCTAAAGGGTAGACAGATACTGGATGCAATTGGAACTACACAGGAATGTATCCACAATATAAAGTTGAAAAATTAAAGTCCATGATTTTGAAGCTTGATCTATAGAAGGATAATGAGTGTATTAATTGGTACTTTTTGCAGTTGACATTACTACAAACAGGTTTTTGTCTTTCGACCACAAACTGGATAATGAGTTGTGTTAACACTGCTTCATATGTAGTCTTGATTAACAGGGGGACTACTTCTTTCTTCAAGAGTGGCATATTTTTAAGACAAGGTTTTCCATTATCCCCCCTATTGTTTATTTTAGTGATGGAAGGACTCAGTTTACTCCTTAAGAAAGGATAGGCTAAAGGGAAGTTGACGGGAGTCAAGGTCTCTAGAATAATTAATATCCTCAATATTTTTTTTTGGACGATGTACTCATCATGAATAGGGCTTCGCTACAGGGATGGAAGGAGATCAATAACATACTAAAATTCTTCTGCAGGGCGACAATACTGATGGTGAACCTGTTCAATTCAACTTTACATCATTCCAGAATTCAACAGGAGGAGTTAGACTCTTATAAGGAAATATTTCCATACAAGTTTGCAGATCTAACTGAAGGTTTTAGGTATCTTGGTTACTTTCTCAAGACTATAAATTTTAAGGTTGAATATTGGTATTGGCTAATCGTAAAGTTTGAAAAATGAATCGGCCATTGGTGCAACCGATGGATTTCCTTAGGAGGTTTCTTCGTGCTTATAAAGGAAGTGCTCGAGAGAATGTTTTTATATTAGATGGCTTTGGAAAGTATCTCGGCATCAATACTCAATAGGATCAGAAAATTGATGTTCAACGTCCTTTAGTCGGGTGGTAGTGTTAAAAAAATATTCATCTTTGCAAATTGGAGATCATTGCAAAACCAAAATATTTGGTGGTTAGGGAATAAGGAACATTTACCTTTTAAACAGATTGTTGGTGGAAAACACCTTGTGGAGAGTTCTGATGAAGGATGGAATTTGGCATAGGGTCATAAAGGAAAAATATCTTCCATATAGCCCAGTGTTTTCATGGCTGAGATCGACCACTCAAAGAACTACAAATCCCTCTTAGACCCAGAGAAACCTAGTAAAGTCTATAAATGTAATAACTCATTGGCTAAGCTAGAGTCCTAGATCTGCCCATTCTGTAATTATTGTCAAGGATAAGATTTTGGTATTGCAAAATTCTCTCTTCTCTCTCAAGAAATCCTAGATTCATTAAAGTAGAGAAACATTTACTATCTCTTTCAGGCTAGAGGATCGTTTTGGCCAGGAACGATCTGCGCTCAGTGGAAAGCAAGTGACAACCTTGGTCTCATGAGAGAACAAGTGATAGAATGGGACTTATTCTTCAGGGCTATGATTTTCTCTTATGTATAGTTGCACAACAGACCTGATGAACTGAAATGGATCGAGGGAGATAGATTGGGCACTCTCACTGTCAGAAATGTCTATAATGCCTTAGCATCAAAACTTTGGCCCCGGCCCATTGGTGGATGGTGGAATGAATTGTGGACTTGGGACCTTGCACCCAAAATAAAATATTTCACCTAATTATTTGTGGAAAACAAAATTATTACCTGGGATAATTTGCAAAGTAAAGGATGGTCTTGTCCAAGTATTTTCTTTTTATGCTTAAAGAATCCTGAGATAGTTATGCACATGTTGGTCAATTGTTTTTTTACACAATAAGTGTGTTTCAGGATTAGAAAATACCTTATATTAAAGACTCTATGGATGGGATCCTCTCTGAATTGTTGCTTCGAAAGTTTGCTAATACATTGTTTCTTGCACCCTACTATTGATGATTACAGCTACGTGAGACATCCTCCAGGAAACAGACTGAGTGAGCCAGCCTGAGAGAAATCGCATGAGTTGGGTGTGTGGTTCCTCCATGAGATGGAGAAGGAACGTTGTGTGCCCCTATGTGGGTTGAGGAATCCCATGATTTGGGTGTGCGGTTCCTCTTTGAGATGGAGATGGAACATTGTGTGCCATGTGTGGGGTGAGGAATCCCATGAGTTGGGTGTGTGGTTCCTCTCTGAGACAGAGATGGAATGTTGTGTACCCCTATGTGGGGAAGCCCATGAGTTGGGTGTGTGGTTCCTCTCTAAGATGGATATGGAATGTTGTGTGCCCCTCTGGGGGGAATCCCATGAGTTCGGTGTGTCATTCTCTCTGATATGGATATGAAACGTTGTATTGGTCTCCTCTCTATAGAGAGTTGAGATGATGTGATACTCCATATTATTCTTCGATGAGACATAGTGAGAAAGAGATATGTTGAGTTCAACATGCCTATGGCTGAGCACAGGTGAACGTGATCCTAGTGGATGAACACTAGTGAGTGTGATTCTCCAGTGAGAGCAGTGAGAAAGAGATCTTTTGAGTTGGATGTGTTTGTGGCTGAGCACAGGTGAACGTGATCCTAGTGGCTGAGCACTAGTG
>JZKD02S1752199.1:763753-777103 GCA_000966675.3 Picea glauca | reverse complement strand
TTCGATGAGACATAGTGAGAAAGAGATATGTTGAGTTCAACATGCCTATGGCTGAGCACAGGTGAACGTGATCCTAGTGGATGAACACTAGTGAGTGTGATTCTCCAGTGAGACGCAGTGAGAAAGAGATCTTTTGAGTTGGATGTGTTTGTGGCTGAGCACAGGTGAACGTGATCCTAGTGGCTGAGCACTAGTGAGTGTGACTCTCCTATGAGAAGTAGTGACATAGAGATGTTGACATCCTTATGGTTGAGCACAGATGGATGTCCCCCTAGTGGTTGAGAACTAGTGGGTTTATGAGATCCCTTGCTATATTGTACAAGAGTTAGACTTACCTGTAACCCTATTCGTGTTGTAAAGGGTACAGGTCGGCCCCACCATAAAGTGAAAGATAATTAATGTGGTAATTTTTAATTATATCGTGAGTTATTAAGTTCAGCCTTGTTGTGCCAATAGGCACTACTTTTGATAGGCTCATTCTAATATAAATAAAGGTAAATTACTCATTGAGCAAACAAAAAAACACAAGTGTGATTTTCAAAATTTCAACAAGTATTTGTTCTTAGGGAAAAGTGTGCACCTCTCTTGGGCACTAGTCTTCTAGGGTTTGTGAGCACCCTTTTGTGTGACAGGTTTTATGGTGGTGGAGGTATTTCTCTTGAATAACATAGAAAAGGATTGTTTGGGTTTTCTTCCCTTGTTGAGAAGGGTTTCACATGATACTTCTTGTGTACTTGTGCATGGTGTTTCTTCTTGTGATCTTGGTTACTGCAGCAAATTGTTTATGGTGTAACTCAATTGTCTATGGTTCAAGTAAAATTCTCAAATTGGAATAAACTTCATGCTTGAATCTATTTTAATGAAAAATCAACATGGTATCAAAGAATAGGTCTTGAAGAACCCCTACACAAGCATTTAAAGCTAGTCGTCCCTCCTTTTTTGCAGTTTCGTACAACCCTCCTAGGGTTTCTTGAAATTTCGTATGACCCTTGTTTCTGAGGTGTTTCATCACTTGATACTTATACCTTAGGGATAAAAAATGAATAGGAGTGCATGGCCTCCTTCAGTGCACCTCCAGAAAGTCTCATATTGCATTTCCGAGCATTTTGGATTTTTGGCCCTAGGGTTTCTAGGGTTTCGCAATTTTTTTTTGGTTTTAGGGTTTATGTAGCTCATTGAATGAGATTTCCAGCTCATCATTATTCATGTGAATCTATTAAGGCTTATTGTTGGCAGTAATAATCCTAACAAAACCTAAATTTTCTAGCCTATCCTAGCTGTTAGGTTTTCTAGCCCAGTTGACAAGGGTTTGTGAAGAATCTAAAATTATGGTGACACCATGGCTACCTTCTTCATGAAGATGTCAGAGGAAAGAAATCATCCAGGTGTCATTGGATAAATCATATCATCACCCTCAAGTATGCACTTGTAAATATTATTTGTATCATTTTCATGAGGGTAATTGCAGGAGGAAGGAACCTTTGTTGAAGTCATGGATCCAGAGGTATCTCAATGCATTCAAAGGAACAACACACTGGAAGTGAAGACTCCAAGTTTGATTGTCTTAATTATCATTCCTATAACCTACATTTCTAAATTTTTCTACATTACAAGTAGGTTTTGTATCTGTGACAACATTCCTTAAATTGTTTTGATTCAAGAGATATACTCATTATTCTCCTTTAGGAGATATTCTTGTTTTGTTTCCTTTCGTTTGTGTTCTTGTTCCAGGAAGGTTAACAATAAAGGAATATGGTTATACTTTAGACTTCAGAGGGAGTAAAAACTATTTGATAAGGAGGAAGAACAAAACCATCATTGAGGCAACGAATGCAATAATGCATGATCATAATCTTTCTATGATCCTGTGGGAAGAAGCATGCATGACATGGTATATGTTTAGAACATGAGTCCTCACCAGATTTTGAAAAAAAAAACTCCCAAAGAATCCTTCACCAGAGTGAAGCCCGATATTGAACACTTTAGGATATTTGGGTGTCCAGTGTATTTTCATGTACCCAAAGAGAAGAGGTTCAAGCTACACCCTTTATGGAGAAAGAATACATTTATAGAATAACAGTGAATATTCAAAGACATATTAGATCTACATCCCTGGTCAAAGACAGATTGAGACAAGCAGAGATGTTGTTCTTGAAGAAGAGATAGCCTTTCAAAGATCCATAGAATCTCAGATGGAGATTGACAGTGATACAATACCTTCTCCCCCTTTAGCAGTTCAGAGGGAGACAGACATTATTCCAATTGATCTAGTTGTTCCAGTTGATCCAGTTGCTCCAGTTGATATGCCCAGAGATATTACAGTAGGGCATAAAAGGCCCGCCTAGGCTCGACAAACTATGCAGGAGGCAGAGAAACATACAAGCCCCTCAAGGCACATCCCGAGAGAGAAAAGAGATTTTCGATCTACTCTTCAGCCATGAGTCACATCATTGATTCTAAGCCTTCTTGTCATAGAGAAGCAACATGTGAACAGGTATCGCAAGTTTCCATGACTGAAGAATACCAATATATATTAAAGAATGATGTATGAGATATGATGAAGAATGGTGACTTCCAAGTGGATCTATAGGATCAAGCATGCAGCTGATGGAAGTGTCAAGAAATACAAAGAGAGATCTGTAGCCAGAGGATTCCCACAAACATAGGGAGTTGTCTATGATGAGACACTTGATCCAGTAAGCCAGATACACTTCCATTCGTACTACCATCTATGAGTTGGAAACTACATCAGATGGATGGATTCTTGATAAGTTTAGGTTTCAGCAAGAGTGTTGTTGATCCAAACCTATATTATTACATTTCTTGGTGACGAGAGCCTGATTTTGTTGACTTATTCAGAAAGATTTTTTGTTGGATACGAGTAAGATTTGACTTTTGATTTCAAGATGAAGGATTTGGGTATGATGCACTACTTATTGGGACAAGAAGTATGACAGAGGACTGATGAGATTTTCCTGAGTCAAGGAAAATATACAGTGGGGATATTAAAGAAGTTCAGTATGACAGAATGAAAATCCATGCCTACACCGATGGTGATGGATTTTAAGAAAATGAATGATGATGATTCAAACGAGATTGATCTACAACTGATTGGATCACTGATGTATCAGGTTAACACCATACCCGATTTATGCTTTGCAGTGAATGTACATTAGTCAATTCATGAGTCAGCTAAGAAAAACCTCACTACATAGCAATGAAACATGTATTGTGATATCTACAAGGAACATTTGGATATGGCCTGAGATATCTAGTGTAGACTTGAGTTTGCATGGATATTTCGATTGGGCAGAAAGCGCAGTGGACCAGAAGAGCACATCTGGTTATTGTTTTACCTTGGGGTCTGTCATGGTTCCCTGGTGCAGTAAGAAACAAAGATATGTGGCATTAAGTACTGCAGAAGAAGACTATATAGCATTGAGTGTGGTAGTCCATGAAGCAATATGGCTTCGCAAGATTTAGACAAATTTATTTGATCATGAGATGGATCCTATTATTATTCATTGTGATAACCAGAGTTGTGTGAAGCTCTCTAAGAACCCTATGTTTCATGATAGATCAAAACACATTGAGATAAAATATCATTATATCAAAGAAATGTTGTAGAGGAAAGCAGTACACATGCAGTACCTTCCTACACATGAGCAGATTGCATATATCTTCACCAAACCACTTGCCAATACAAAGTTCGAGTACATCCTTGAGAAACTAGCTTGGTGGAGAATACCTCCCTAGCTGAGAGGGAGTGTTGATGACTACAACCAATATGAAGTTTGAGTACTTCCATGTGAGACTTGGCCTGATGGAGAATGCCTCCCTAGCTGAGAGGGAGTGTTGATGATTATAGGTGTGTGAGACATCCTCTAGGACACAAACTGAGTGAGTTGGCCTGAGAGAAAGTCCATGAGTTGGGTGTGCCCATGATCCAGATTTTATGAGTAGAAAAAAATGAATACATATTATTAAAAGATGTTTAACACAGAATAAAAAAGATACAATAAAATTGGTTTTCTATTTAATAAGAAAATAATTTGAAACTGTAAAATGCAGCGGAAAACAAGCTTGCTAGAATGGTGGTGGCTTATCTCTGAGAAGAGATGTGACGGTTGCGCTCATTCGCAAGAAGATGATTACAATGAGGCTCTGAAGGCATTTTTAAAATAAATAGGAATGTCAAGAACCCTAGACATACAAAAACCTAACCCTAGGAGATGAAGTGCCAAAAGTCATGTGGGCCCCATTTGGGTAAGTTAGTACATCAACTTCCCAGGGTTGTAACTTTTGCATTTGATCTTCGTTTTAGGCACACGATATCCCGTTGGAAAGGTCTAATCGAGAAGAATGATTTTCAAATCACCCAAGTCAGTGCCTTTGCTTGTCACTTGAGCCCAAAATCCCCAAAAAACGTTGTTTAGGGCCTCAAAACAACCCCAAAAGTATGGAATCCGAAAAACTGTCGAAAAACTACCAACCTGGAAAACTATTTTTCAAGATAGTGGAATAGGTCATTGGCCATCGATATCCACTTGGATCAATCCTCCCTCCTTAGGAAGAAATGGTCTCCATTTCTTTGATTTCCCCCATCAGATGAGGAAATGTTTGTTGAATTTGGCCTCGGGTGAGCCACTTTCCTTGGTGCAGGGGCTGCCCTACTTTGATGACTTGATAAAGTTGGATCCTTTGCTATCGAGTGCCCTTGATTTTTGTTTCCACAATATGATCATTGGCTACATGTTGCATGCAATCAGGGTTGAGCTCTGTTGGTGTCAACTTCTCTACTATCTCTGAGGTGTCCAATAATGGTGGGAAATATGGTCGAAGGAGAGCTACGTTGAAGACTGGATGCAGGCCAAGGAAATGGGGAATGTTGAGCTCAAAAGAATTGTCACCGACAACCTTGGTGATGGTGTATGACCCATAAAGGAGTGGGTGAAGCTTTCAGTGGGGCCCTGTAAGGTGTTATTTATGCAAGTGCACCCAACTTTTGTCACCCACCTAAAACTTATGCGGTACCCGATGTTGATCATGGCATTGCTTGTACTTGGAATTAGACTTCTGTAGAATATCTTGAACCTATTGGTGGATGTGTTGGATCCGCTCAATGAACCAGGTGGCTTTGTCATCTTCTGGTGGAGTAGGGGATGAGTTGGCCAAGGTGGTCTCCATAGGTAGTGCAACATCCATGGGGCCCAATGGTTGGAATCCCAACCCCACCTGAAAGGGGTTGTGGCCAGTTGAGCTATGCAGGGATCGATTGTAGCTATGTTGGACATAGGGAAGACTCCCATCCCATGTGTGGGGGTGTTTTGAATTGTACATGAGAAGGATATGTATGACCATTCGATTGATGGCCTCAGTTTGGCCATCTATCTAGGGGTGGAAGGCAGTGGATTTGGTGAGCTTGGTATCCTACAGTGACCAGAGGCTCGACCAGAATGTGTTGAGGAACCGATTCTCATGGTCTGAGATAATGGTTTGTTGGATCCCAAAATGTACCCATACTCATTCAAAGAATATCTTGGAAGTGGCTTCTATTGTGATGTTCTTCTTGCAGGTGGTTAGAATCGCCATCTTGGAAAAGCGATCAACAACCACAAAAACACAGCCATTTCCCCTCTTGGTGGACGGGAGGCCCGACATGTATTCCATTGAGGTGGATTCCCATGGCCTGTTAGGAGTAGGAAGAGGGGTGTACAAGCCCTGTTTCTTAGTGGTCGATTTGGAAATAGCACAGGTCGCGCAAGACTTGATATACTTGTTGACATCCTGTCGAAGTTTTGGCCAGTAGAAATGTTTATGTAGCACTGCCATTGTTTTTCCAATGCCAGAGTGTCCTACCACCCGACTATAGTGAGCTTCCCAAATAAGCTTTGTGCGCTGACTTGATGGAATGCAGAGATGGCCTAGACGACACAACATCTCGTCCTGAAGATGAAAATTAGTGACCACTGAGTTGGGGCCCAACATTTGATAGGTGGTGGAGAAGTAAGGGTCTGTCTCGTAGAGGTGGGGCCATCCGTAGGTCTTGTGGCCATAAGAGTCTAGCATTGTGGTGAGTGTTGCGACTGGAGGTCAGTTGAGCCAATCAAAAACTTGGTTGGTACTTCCTATTTTATACTTGATGTTAAGGTGGAACTATTGTAAGTATGTTGACCACTTTTGATGGTTGTCATTCTGCAATTTTCCTTGCGTTTGCATGAACTATAGTGGTTGGTGATCAGTGTGGATGATTGTCTCCACTGGTGAGAGGCTTGCACAATGGAGTACATTTCTTTGTCGTAAATAGGGTACTTACATACAACATCTGATAGTGTCTCACTACGATATGCAACGGGGTGGCCGTGTTGAGTGAGAATGACGCCCACAACATAGTCTGAAGCATTTGTCTCGATCTCAAAGGGATGTTGTAGGTCCTGTAATGAAAGTATTAGGTATGAGCACAAACTCTTCTTCAATTCATCTAAGGTTTTTTGTCGGGACAGGCCCCACACAATTTTTTTCTTACCACCACCCCTGGTTACTTGGCTGAGGGCCCATGCGATATGAGAGAATCCCAACACGAACCTGCTATACAAATTGGTGAGGCCCAAGAAGATCTGAAGTTTAGTGAGTGTGGTTGGGGCTGGCTAGTCACAGATGACCTGGATCTTGGTTGGATCCACATGCACACCATGATGATCAATGATGTAGCCTAAGGAATGGACCCAGACCATGCCAAAGGAGCATTTTTCCAAGTTTTCATATAGTTTGTGTTGCCGCAGGGTGTGTAGAACCTATTGAATATGCTGCAAGTGTTCCGACCAAGTCTTGTTGTAGATGAGGATGTCATCCAGATACACCACTACAAAAGTATTGGTGAAAGTTCGTACGATATCATCCATCATCCTCATAAAAGTTGTTGGAGCATTTGTCAAACCAAAGGGCATGACCAACCATTCAAAAAGACCTTATTTTGACTTGAAGGCAGTCTTCCATACATCTGTCTATTCTATTGGGACCTATTGGTAGCCAGGGACCTATTGGTAGCCAGACTTCAGATCAATCTTACTTAAGTATTTGGCCCTCGTGAGCTAATCAAGGAGGTCGTCGATTCGAGGAATCGAGTACTGATTTTGGACTGTGATTTTATTCAGGGCTCGGTAATCAATGCAGAGTTGCTAGGTCCCGTCTTTCTTCTGTACCAGCATGATTAGGCTCCCACAAGGAGATGAGATGGGATGAATGTGCCCCTTGTGGAGTAGTTCTTGGATTTGCCTCTTGATCTCCTCATTTTCTAATAGAGAGTAGTGATAGACTAGCCCAATGGGTAGCGATGTTCCTGGGGTCAAATCGATAGGATGCTTGACCTGGAAGTGCATAGTTACTCTGGTAGGAGAGGAGAAGATATCTGAGTATTCTTCCACGACCTTATCCGCTTGCTTCTGTTGTGTGGAGAGATCAGTCGTGAAGGCCCTGGATGTGGATGCGATCTTTCGCTCACTATGAGAGAGAATCATGAAGAAGACAAATTTCCCAGTCTGAGAGATGACCTTCCTACATTGCTTGGCGGAGATCAAGGAAATAACACTAGGAGGGACTGCCTTGGGTATCCTATACAATTTCCTGTTCAAACTAATAACAACACAATGAGGCCTAGACTCATATACAACATGACATTTCCATAAATAAGGCTGGCCCAAAATAAAATTACAAACTTCGAGAGGAGAAATATCACATAATGCCCCGTCTTTGAAGGGCTTGATATCGTACGACAGTCGACACTATTGGTTGACGTGAAGATCGCTTCCTTGGAGGAGCCATCCAATGGTGTAGGGTTGTGGGTGTGGCATTTTTGGTAGGGCCAGCCACTTGACGACCTTTGTTGAGATGATTTTTTTCTGGCTACTGCTATCAACGATGAAGTGCAGTGGGGTGCCTTTTACCCACATCTGTGAATGGAAGAGGCACTCTCCTTCTTCTGTCTCATTTGGGTCACCAGGTTGGAGCTTGGTGGTAGCAACGGTGGCACTGGGTTCCACATCAATGATCCATATTCCCCTTTCTAGTTATGAATTAGAGTCAAAACCTGCATCTGATTCAGAGGCTTTCACTTCAGCCACCAGCGACTGCTTTGAGCGACAGTCAATAGTGTTATTGCAAGGGCTCTTATGGAAGTCACACCACTTCCCAGTATCTTTCTTTGTCTTTCCAGTGCCCTTATTTGATTGTGGCTTGGACTGGTTGTCCTGATACTATCCATATTTTATTTGTCCTTTGTTTTGTGGGTTGGGGCCGCCCTTTTTTGGCTTTCTCTATGAGGGGTTCCCAGGCCCAAATTGTCGCGTATTTTGTTTGAGCTTCTGCTCGATTTTGATGGCATATCAGTAGGCCATGCCCAAGGACGATATGTCTAGAAATTCCATTTCGGTCTGGATGTATCTATGTATATCACTGAAATATTTGAGCACCAGATGTCGCTCTGAATCTTTGATACCCAACTTGGTGTGCAAGGTATGGAAGATATTTGTGAACTCTGGCACTGCTTGGTCTCTTTCTTGCTGCAGTGTATTCCATCTAGTATACAAGTTGTCATAACCCCGACGGGGTAGTATTGTTCCTTAATAGCATACCTAAAGGATTCTGAGGTGGCCACGATTGTAAATAATGAGGGATCCTATCTTTCCTTTTGCTCACAGAAAGTTTCCCACCAATATTTGACATGGGGAACGGCTTTGAGGAGTGCAAAAGTAATATTTTCTCTATTTGAAAAGTTATGGACAGAAAAATACCTTTCTAGTAGATTCAACCACTTGTCTACAACATCTGCATCTATGTTATCTTCAAATATAGGAATATCGAAGTTGATTTGTACCTTGAAGGGGGCGGTGCCTCCACTTGAGGAAGATGTGTTGCATTTTGGTAGTCACCGAAGGATTTGCATGAAACTATCCATCATCTCGTTCCTTTGTTGTGTGAGGGCTTCCTCAAGAAACATTTTGAATGGATCTCATGTCCCGTCATCTTTCTTGTCTACTGCCATGAGAGGTCGCTTGGGCGTGTGAGAGCTTTTGTCCTCAAGAGAAACAAGCTCGAGACCCAATTCTTTGTACCCTGACCTCATTGGGGACATGCATTAAGACGAAAGGGAGAAGACCGCTCTAATACCACTTATCCGTATTTTATGAGCAGAATGAAATGAATACAGATTATTAAAAGATGCTTAACACAGAATAACATAGATACAGTAAAATTGATTTTCTATTCAATAAGAAAATAAGCTGAAACTATAAAAAGGAGTGGAAAACAAACTTGCTGGAATGGTGGTGGCTTATCTCTGAGAAGACATGTGATGGTTGCAGTCATTCGCAAGAAGATGATTACAATGAGGCTTTGAAGGCATTTTTACAATAAACAGGAATGTCAAAAACCCTAGACATCCAAAAACCTAACCCTAGGAGATGAAGCGCCAAAAGTCATGTTGGCCCCATTTGGGTAAGTTAGTACATCAACTTCCCAGAGTCGTAACTTTTTCATACGATATATGTTTTAGGCACACGATAGCCCATTGGAAAGGTCTAACTGAGAAGAATGATTTTCGACTAGCCTAGTTTAGTGCCTTCGCTACTCACCTGGGCCACAAATCCCAAAAAAAAGGCGTTTAGGACCTCAAAATGGCCCCGAAAGTTTGGAACCCAAAAAAATGTCGAAAAATTGCTAAGGTGGAAAACTATTTTTCGAGCCAGTTGAATAGGTGGGTGGTCACTGATATCCACCTAGATCATCCCATGAGTTGGGTGTGTGGTTCCTCTCTGAGACGGAGAAGGAATGGCATGTGCCCCTATGTGGGGTGAGGAATCCCATGAGTTGGGTGTGTGGTTCCTCTCTAAGGCGAAGATGGAACGTTGTGTGCCCTATGTTGGGTGAGGAAGCCCATGAGCTGGGTGTGTGGCTCCTCTTTGAGATGGAGATGGAATGTTGTGTGCTCCTATGTGGGGAAGCGCATGAGTTGGGTGTGTGGTTCCTCTCTGAGACGGAGATGGAATGTTGTGTTCCCCTATGTGGGGAATCCCATGAGTTGGGAAAAATTCTGCACCTCTCTTGGGTGCTAGTCTTCTAGGGTTTGTGAACACCCTTTCGTGTGCTAGGTTTTATGGTGGTGGAGGTCTTTCTCTTGAAGAATATAGCAAAGGATTGGTTGGTTTTTCTTCCCTTGTTAAGAAGGTTTTCCCGGGATACTTCTTGTGTACTTGTGCATGGTGTTTCTTCTTGTGATCTTGGTTACTACAACAAATTGTTTATGGTGTATTTGCAATTGTCTGTGGTTCAAGTAAAAAGCTAAAATTGGAATAAAATTCATGCTTGAACCTAGTTTGATGAAAAATCAACACCTACTCTGCCCTCTCTCATTAGTTGGCATTTGTGGTTGGAACACAACAAAGTATTATTTGAGAATGGTAGACCCTCTATCCACTTGGTTGTATGCAAGACACTTGGAGGATTTGGCAAACACAGGGATATATAGAAAGCACCAATTACCAGATCTAGTTTTTCAATGACCAAGGAGGTTCGATGGAGCAACTCAATCAAATGGCCAACTAAGTGGAGTAGGAGGGGTCCTTAGGATCAATGAACATATGGTCTATAAGTGGACATTCAATTGTGGACCAGGCACTAATACTAGGGCTGAACTTTTGGGAGTGTGGAAAACATTAACACTGGCTACGCGACTGCATATCCTAGATCTACAAGTTTTTGGAGATTCTAGAATCATCATAGACTGGTTGAACCAAAAAGGAAAGTTGCAGGTAATCTCTTTGGAGTGTTGGAAGGACAGAATCAGAGACCTCAGTGAAGCATTCAGGACAATCAATTTCACTCACATTTACAGAGATAACAACAAGGAGGCAGACATTTTATCCAAGAAGGCACTCCAGATGCAAGAAGGGAAGATAGTTTACAACCAGTGGGAAGAGGGAAATGAGGACCCCTCCCTGTTCTTAAATTTCTATTAATGTTTTTTGTCAGTAGTTTAATTTTTTATGAGCTTTCTCTTTGTCTACACATAAGAGATAGTGGTGTTTGGTTTATATGGACATGTTTTATGGACCTATGGGGTCAGATCCGAGCACTTTGTGTTCTTATCTCCTTGTTTTGTATTAGCTTGCGTGCTGGTAGTATATTAGTTTTTTTCTCATATACTTTTGTTTTGGAGGATCGAGGAAAGTGCATGTTATGATTAGTGTTATATTTTGTTACTTTTTTCCTGAAAAGTTTTATATAATATAATGAAAATATTTTGTTGTAAAAAATATGTGATCAATAAAAAAAGAAAAGCGAAAACCATTAGATATAGCCTATAATGGAAACAAAAATGCATAGAAAAATATGATTTGGATTAAGTGGAATTTTCTAGTATCATATTTGGGTTATCTCACATTCCACGGAATTTTGTCAATGCAAACATGAAAATTATAGCTAAGGAAGAGGACACACAATATGTTTTAGAAATTAAATGGAAGTCATAATTTGAAAAGTTTTTGAAGAAGCTTCACGATTTATATATTGAATTAAAATGGAAGACCTGTACATTGTCTTTACTTTATATACAATTGGTTTTACGTTATCGTATTTTCCTTGTGACAATATATCAATAATTATCACATGGTCTCTCACAATTTATATTCACCAAAGAAATTTTTGGACAATATACTAGTCGTTATGTTCTTGTTTTTCACAATGTATATTTAAACAAAACAAAATTTGGAAAATATACTATTCATTATGTTCCTTCGTAGTTAAGAAAATATTGGATCCAATATTAATTATTTATCTAAAGTAAAGGCGCCTTGTTTTTGGACAATATATTAATCATTATGTTTCCATCTCTTCAAACTAAAAGTTTTGGATATTATACTAAGCATTGTTCTCCTTCGTAGTTTAGAAAATTTAAGATTTAATATGAATTATTCATCTCAAGTCAAGTTCTAAAAGTATTATCTCAAGTCAAGTTATTTATTTTATTTGTTTGATTTTCAATGGATGTTTGCAATTACTATTTCCTATCAAACAAAAAAACTTACCACGTTCCAATATTTTTATTAACTAAATAACTTATCAATTTACGCTTTCATAAAAAAAAATATAGATTATAAATTTTTAAATTTTTTTTTTAAGTTTTTATATTATTAATTTTATTTTATTTTAAATTAAGTTTTTGTGTTTGATTTAAAAATATAACATTTACATAAGTTTAATCATAGTAATAAAGAAAGTGACATTCAATTTAGTAATAATTACAAACTAAAAATAATTTTATTTAATTTAGTTAAAAATTTTCTACAAAATATCTTATATTATTAAGCTTTAGAAAGTTGTAAATGGTAAAAGATTTCTGTTATGATTAAGAGATTCAATTTTCTAATAAAATGTGAATTCAATATTGTTTAAAACTTAGTTATGCAAAATTTACAATTTGAAAGAATGTGTTTTAAAATATAATTCACAAAATTAATGAAGCCATTTATAAAATATTACTTGGAAATTATTTTTCTAAGTTACATTACATAAACTCTTCATACCCTTAAAATGTATGCAAACTCTTATAAGCATAGCACTAATGTACCTAGTTCATAGCTCCCTAATATTTGAAATTTCAACTTCTCTTTATTTCGTTCATGAAAAATTTACAATTTAAAAGAATGTGTTTAAAAAAATTACTTATAAAATATTACCTAAAAATTGTTTTTCTACTTTACACTACATAAAATCTTCACACCCTTAAAATGTAGACAATCTCTTATACACATAGCTCTAGTACACCTAGTTTCTAGATCCCTTTTCAACTTTTCTTTATCTTTATTTTTGTTGATTAAATATATATATATATATATATATATATATATATATATATATATATATATATATATATATATATTTCCTTTTTTTTTGTTTTCTTTGAAATTTGAATAAGAATTCATAAGAAAAACTCAAAACAAAGAAAGGTGAAATATTTAAAATTATATGTGTGTGTTTGTTTATAGAATATGGAATAAATTGTTTTTTGATTCTTAGGGATGAAAATTTTATTATATGTTGGTTTCCTCTTCACAACCATATGTTAAAAATCTTCAAAATAAATAAAAAAATTCAAATTGAATATAACAATATTGAACACATGCTTACTAAAAAAACATTTTTAAAAAATCACATAAATAAATATGATTTAATATATCTGAATATAAAATTATACACAAGATGCAAAGGATAATGTAGAAATTATCCACTCTTTATTACTATCAAAACCCTTGAGGTAGGGAAACACCTTACAATTGATTCTTTTATGGAAGGAAT
>JZKD02S1752199.1:721078-758281 GCA_000966675.3 Picea glauca | reverse complement strand
ACAATTACAAACTTATCCATGAAATCTATGAACACCCCATTCATCAAACACATAAATGTTGTTGGTGCATTTGTCAAACCAAAAGGAACCACCACAAATTCATAGTGTCCATACCTTGTCCTAAAGGTTGTTTTTCTAGTCTTTTCTTCTTTGATTCTCACTTGATGATAGCCTGACCTCAAGTCAATCTTGGATAATATCTTTGCTCCTTTTAGTTGATCAAAAATATCATCAATCCTTGGAAAAGGGTATTTATTCTTTACTGTAACCTTGTTTAGTTGTCTGAAGTCAATACATAACCTCAACGTTCCATATTTCCTCTTGAAAAAATGAACTGGGGCACCCCAAGGAGAGACACTTGGGCATATGTACCCTTTCTTTAATAACTCTTCTAGTTTCATTTACAACTCTTTTACCTCTGGTGTGCTCATTATGTAGGGAGTCTTAGATACTAAAGAAGCTCCACGAATTAAGACAATTGAGAAATCTATATTCCTCTTTTGTGAAAATCCTCGTAACTCCTCAAACACATATTTATAATCTTTCAAGACTAGATAATATTTGAGACTTGCCTCCTTATCCGTCATTTTCTCTTCGATATGGGATGCATATATGTGGTACCCTTTCCTAAAAAGTATTTTCAGCTGCAATGTTGAAATCTCTCGAACATATATATCCCTTGAAATTACTTGCATTGTCCTTCAATTCCCTTCTTCATCCAGACATGTGAAAATCTTGTTATAACAACCTAAAACAATATGATGATTTTCTATCCAATCCATACCAATCAAGCAGTCATAAGAGCCAAGCAGTATGATGTTCATATATTCCTTAGAATTTGTTCCATTCATATTTATAGGGAATTCTTTAACAAGCTCATTAATTCTTCTCTTGGTTCTAGTAGCTAGTTGAACTAACCAAGAATTTTCATGCTTACTTTTATTCAATTTAAATCTTTCAATTAGCTTTAGATATATATAGCTATGACTAGCTCCATAATCAATTAAAATAGATATGGGGTGATTATCAATATTACCTTCCACTTCAATCATGTGGGATTGATAGTCTGCTTGTATATTGGCCAAGGCTACATAGATCCTTGGCATGCTTTTGCCCACATCCTCTACGGTCTCCTCCTTCTTGACACTTTGAAAAATCTTCATCTTATCTCCTTGGCAAGGAAAATTTTTATACAAATTATGTCCTTCACATCCCCAACACTTTATGGGTTGTTTCCTTGGCCTCTTTCCCAAAGACTTTGTCATTTTCTGACCACCTTGAGATGGTGTCCCTTGTTGATATGATTGAGATATATTTATGATGAAGGGTTTCTTGAATCCTTTCTTCCTTTGATCCATTTTTCCTTTCTTCTTTTCATTCCATGTCCTTTGGAAAGTTGGCTTTCCTCTATTCTTATCATACAAATACTTGGCCTTTCTTATGGATTCTTCTAAATTCTTGGGTTCATCAAACTAAATTTTTTCCTTGTAAGAGGATGGCAGTCCACTCAAGAACCTATACATTTCGACCTTATGATATATGATGAAGCTCAATTACCTGAGAAATTCCAAGAAATTTCTCTCATATTCATCCATGGTCATGTTCCCAAGCTTGAGTGCAAAGAAATCTTTCATCTTCTTGTCATAATATTTCTCTGACAAGTATTGCTGCTGAAAATATTTCTTGAACTAATTCCAAGAAATTATTTTCTCATCAAGGTGCTTAACTAGCTTCAGCTGGTCCCACCACATAAATGCCTTCCCTTGAAGGTGGTATGCTGCAATTATGGCTTTTACATTTGATGAGTAGTTATGAAATTTGAAATATTTCCTCATTCCCAAAATCCATGCGTATGCATCTTCACCTTTCTTGTTTTCTTCATCAAATGAGGGTGGTTTGATTTTCTTCAACTCCCCTTGCAAGCTATCTGACCCATGTATTCTTCTTTCATGCCTGGCAAGAGATATACTTGGGCTACTTTCCGACCTTGAATGTGAATATGTTTTCCAGTCGAGTTCCCCTAGGAATGATGATGTTGATGTCTGTTAATACTCCTCAATCGTCTAGATCCTCCTTGATCATCCCTCCTATCATGAGACCTAGACACCTCCGCTTGATCGGCGCTAGCTTCTTTAAGTGTTCCTCAATCCTTGTTAACTTTATTATGTAGCATAATTAGGATTTGAAGTATCTCTTCTCGAGCCTTCATGATCCTCTCATTATGGGCCCTATATATATGCACTTCCTTTTGTAGGATTCTCATACTTACAAGCCCATGCCTATCTCTTCTTGCATTAGACTCAATTTCAACATTACCCATGTTGACATGCAAACATCTAACTTCTTCTTCATGGTTGTAAGACCCTTGATCATCCTCCATATCTCTAGTTCTCATGTAGGAACTACAGTATGATTTTTTGTATCTCTAATTCTGCAAAAAATGTGCATGCAATAATTGTTGTTAGAATTAAGCATATTGCAAAATATTTATTAATTAGAATAGAAGTCATTCTTCATTTCAAATTATGAATAATATTACTGCATTATTCTAGAATCTGATTCCTGAAATGCATTCCTCTCCAAAACAACTTTCCAACGTCTATACTCATGCCTCATTATGAGTTTTGAGTGAAAAGTTATAACATCCACATGCTACAACTTCAAATCTTTTATTGCTACAACAATTTCTTCTATCCATTTTTGTAACACACTTAATCCCTAAATAAACTTTCTAGGGATGGGGCATCAAATCTTCGCTTTCCCTGTTTCATTTTTTCTCCCTTACTTAAACAAAACCATTGTATTCTTCTCCTCCAAAAATCACATCTCCCACTACGCACTTAAACCAGTTAGCGGGGTCTTCCTCGTGACCTCGGGCTGAAAACCAGGAGCTAAGATCTTGTGTTAGCATAGGTTTTGACAGTTCAGAAGTTCCTAGACATCAAGAGTTCCAACGGTCTTGTCAAATTCTCAGATTGTTGAACAATGGAGGGGATCAATAATCCACATCCTCCTTCGAGATCTACAGTGAAAAATGGGGCTTCGGTATTCAATATGAAGCACTCCTTTTTCCTAACCCTCAAAGTCCTGAAATATTGCCACATGGCTTAGCCCTTCGACAGTCTTTGTTCCATGCATTCGGCATTTTGGCCATCGATGAATGTCGTTGGAATTTCAGTGTTCGATCGTCGACTATCCCCATTGTATCCTCCTTAGGTATATTGTGTTCAATCTTCCAAATTCCTGAAATCATTTAGACTCCTGGAGTTCTGGATACGTCACCAACCATCTCAGCTAGGTGGATATGAACAAAATGTTGACACGCAGTGAGGGTCAAGGGGTGACACTTGCCCTCGATAGGGGGTGACACGTGTCATGCTCCAACATACATAATGGGTATGTGAATCATCCAAAAATGGGTGACACGTGGCACGCATAATGAGGGTCCATGTCACATCGAATGACATCATCAAGACATGTCATCATAGACTTATAACTACTTGGTCCTTCAATATAATGGTATGTAAGATTCCACGTAGATCCATAGATCTACGGTTCTCATTACTTCACGGATCTAGGCTTCGAAGCTTGCCAACTCCTCACATCATAAATTCCTCGAAGAGATAATTCTTCAGAGTCTCTAATCTGGCGCCAAGTTTCCTCCTCCTACCAATGGTCGAGATTCACTTCAGTTCTCACGACTTCAGCAGTTTCATACTTCATAAACTCTTGGTCGGGTTCCTCCAGAGTATGAAGTATCCAGACTATGGGATCGTTTGCCATGTACCGACTCATCCAACGGTGTTAGTTCAACGTTCAACACTTAACAGGAGACGAGTAGGACCAACGTGTTGCTCCACGACGCATTCCCGGTTAATTGGGTAGTTGGAGGTGGGTCCCTTAGATCAATGGTTGAGGGGAATTTTGAAGGATACGAAGATCGACGGTCCACATTGCTTCAACATTTAGACATTTGGGAGTTCGTTGTGTGTCTCCTAGCTTTCCCTCGGGACCATGTTGGATCTGTCACCACATGTACCTAGCATCTATGACCAGGATTTACTCCGACTTGCAGAGCTTCGGGGGTAACTCATGCATATCTAAATTACTAAATGCTCGGACTCCAGGATAATCGTTGATCCATGCACACATGTCCCTCCCTTTTCAACAATCCATATTTACTTCGCGACTCCGACATTCGGGAGTTTCGGCGCTAGACTACCCCTTTTCTCTTGAAGTAGAGCTTTGTCGAAGCACTTAAATCTTCCCTTGCTTCATCTGATCTAACGACTGAGAGATATCCATACTGAGTCCCTAGATCGATGATACTCATCGATTCATGAATTCGACCTTCAGATATTTTCGAGTGTTGTAGAGTCACAAGTTCTGAAGTTGAAAGAGCTAGCTCCTTTCAGAATAGCACAGGGTTCCTAGGTCCCGCTCACATGGATCCTTTGGAAATTCTTGGGGGCTAAGCGCAAATCCCTTTTTGTGACAAAAGGGTTAGGGACATGGGCATGATCCCTCAGTCAGATGGGTGGTTAGTTTGAAGGGAAATGCTCTTCTCACACAGAGATGAACTTTGACCTTCTCACTAAGGCGAATTAAAAGGGTCGACAAGACTTAGGCATTTTAGTTACTTCTATCCCAATTCTCCTACAGATTCACATCTCATAACTATCTAGTAAAAAACCTGAGATAAATTGAAAGCCATGAAATATAATAGTTTAAAGAATCAAAGATCCTATCTAATAACATGTTCAAATAATGCAATAATTAACCATAAACACAGACATGAAGACATCACATTCAATATATTACACAGAGTATGAAAATACTTATCAGAATTGGAAAATGTGAAGCAACTGCTGATAGAGGTGCACGTTTCCTCCCAACCATAGGCACAGTCACCCCTAAAGGATTTACCACTAGCCACCCCCGAGCTAAACCATGGTGCTATGAGACACATTCTTTCTCCTTGCTCCACAAAAGTCAGGGGCAGAGTTTACTCTCCTCCTCCCACATGAACTTGGCAACTGGTTTTCTCTACTCCAAGAAAGGAGGTCTACACGAGTACTTCCTCAGTCACTCGTCAACCTCTTTTATCAGCTTATAGCCAAACTATTCCCATGGCTTCTTACATCCATATTAATCTTCCCGCTCAACTTTTCTCTCAACTCTAGAGTCAAAGTATCCTCCCTGCTCTTCTCGGGAGAGTGTTTTCTCTACTCTGTTATCTTTCAGATCTGTCTCTATCCCTGAATTACCTCATTTCTTTCCTTCCTTAGCAAGGTTGTGTGGGTTTGAATCCAAATTCGTGGTCAAGCCTAGAAGCCTTACAGATGGGTACCTTACCCCATCTCCTCGTTAATGCTTGAGGATGGCCTTCCAACTACCAACCTAACTAGTAATTCATTTCTGGGTCAGAGGACTGTTGAGAAATTACACCCAGTAGGTATTGGTCTGGTGAGGGTCATCTCAACCATTATTGATTTCCCCTCACCATATCTCTCATAGAATCCATGATCTATCTTGGAAAAATTTCCCCCTTTCAGCAGTTGTGAAACACATATTCAAATTCTATTAATAACAAAAATTCATACATTGACCCTTTTACACAAGGGTTCATCAAATCAAACATTCACACATATTTAGTCTGCCATAGTCTCTTGGCTAGTTATAGTTATATTTACAAATTGGGGGAAATAGGGGTATTACAATCCCATCCCCCTTAAAGAAACATCTTCCTCAATGTTCTATCTACCAATGTGCTTTTTATGTACATAAGTAAACAAAAATGGATATGCATGTCTCATGGCATCCTCCATTTCCCATGTGGCCTCATCCGGGACAAAGTGTTTCCATTGCACCTTGACCTGTGCAATGGTTTTGTTCTCGAGTGGGTTTCCTTCCTGTCTATTATGCATTGAGGTTCTAGTAGGAACTCTCCCTCAGGTTCCACATGAATCACAAACCAGTCAATAATATGATTAGAATCATGTACATACTTCTTTAATAAAGAAACATGGAAAACATTATGTGGGGGGAAGTGCTAGCCGATAGGCTACAGGTCCCACTCTATCCAAAGCTTCAAAGGGTCCACAATATCAAGGTGCTAGCTTAGCACAAGCTCCCATCCTTCAAGAGTTTCTCCTGGGTATAACTCAGAGATACACATGATCCCCTTCTTTGAACTCTCTAAGAGTCCTTTTCATGTCTACATAGCTAGTTTGTCTATCCTGGGATATCTTCAGATTTTTCCTGATCTGAATCACTTGTTGTTCCATTTCCTTTACCATATCTGGCCCGATTGTAACTCTGTCTACTGGATTGATCCATTTGATTGGAATGTTGCATTGCCTTCCATAGAGGGCTTCAAAAGGGTTAATATTTAATGACTCTTGATAGACATTGTTGTAAGCAAATTCTACCAGTGGTAGGTAGTCCTCCCACTTCTTGGGTTGATGCATTACATGCATCCTCAGCATATCTTCTAACACTTGGTTTTCCCTCTCTATCTACCCATTGGTTTGAGGGTGATAGGTTGTACTAAAGAGAAATTTTGTTTCAAAAACTTAACTCTTTAAAATTTACTTTGAAACACAGTTATAGAATTTGAATTTGGATTAGTTATAAAAAAATGAATTTAAAATTTTTAATTGGGAAAAAAATAATATATATATATATATATATATTAAAGAACAAACATATATCCTTTCATTCTTGTCAATTTAACTACATATCCATTTATTTTGTTCATTTTCATATTCATCCACTTTCAAATTTAAATAATTTCCATCGGTTCTATAAAATCTTAACTCTTTAATTTGTTTTTCATTTTTTAAGTACTCATCAGCATCATGTAAGAATAATTTTAAGGATAGAAATTTATGTTAGAATATAGAAATCTCGAGGAATAATTTAAAGGATAGAAATTTATGTTAGATTATAGAAATCTCGGGGAATCTTACTGATACTATCAAATTCATAAATAATCACTTTCAAAAATAATGAATATCAATGATTATCAAAATTTTCCCAAACTACCAATTATTAATCCAATTATCAGTATTTTTTTGACGAATTAAAACGAATTTGGTATCTATAGTTTGAACGTCCTTTATCTTTCTTCATATCGTCAGTGAGTGAGAAAACAAGGGTGCCAGACGTGCATGTTTTAATCCATCAGATCTATGTGCTCGTCACTATGATCCTATTAGAGTCGTGCTATCTCGGAATTTTGCGCGCCCATTATTGCTTGATTACTGTTGGCTGAACTGTGTGTGAATTATGTCATGCGCTCCTTCCATCATGAGTTTTTCCTCTACTACCAATATGTGATTTCTCTTGTCCCCGTATCTACCACTGATCTATTTTTTCCTCGTTCCTTCATGTCTCATTCTTCAAAATTGTCTATGGTCTATGGGATTAGTTTAATTCGGAAGCAATATTTCCTCTCAAGTTCTGCTCTTCAGACAAAATAAAATAGGTCTGAATCTGGTCAGATTTCCAGGGTAGCCTGAGTTTTGCATGGATCAAAGTTCCATGTATTTCAGAACCTTACTTTAGGGGTGTTATCACTCTGTAAATGTTTTCCAGCTGAATAAAAAAATGACAGAGGTAATTGTTTCAACCAGCTTTAGAGCTGAGGCACTAGCCTTCTCAACGCAGAGAGGGCTCTCTCATGTCACTTGATATATCTATGGAAATCGATGGCTAGATTTGGTCTGTTTTGAGGTTTTTAATAAAATTGTTGAAGAGCTGAAGATGACCTTTGGGCTATGGGGTTAAGAATGTAGGATACATTGCCAAATCATGAAAAAATTTCAAAGGAAAAGGCTAAATGAGGAAGTGAATTCTACGTTTATGCTTTAAAATTTAGATGGTATAAGAAGAAAAGAAGTACACAACTATTATCAGAGCATTATAGTAATGAATTATGAAATGGTTTAGAAGAGACAAACATAGTCTAAATCGCCAAGCCGAGAGCATTGAATAATGAATTCTAGAATTTTAATTTCTCAATTTAGACAGAAGAAAGAAAAATGAAATACAGAATAACAAGAATCACACACTATGAGAGAAAACGAGACTCATAACACCACCAATTAGAATATTTTCATAAAAATTCCAAAATTTGCCTTTGCATCCATGTATTCATTCTAGCCCCAAAGATTTACAAAGTTTTTCTTCACAGAGGGCAGGCTCCTCCTTTCTCTCCCCGTGAGGCCAAGCATATATAGAGGGATTTTGTGTGGAATTTAAAACGTTTTGACTTCCTCATAATTCTAAAAACAGATACAAGTTACAAAAAGGAAGAACAAGTGTATTATTTAAAGGGACCATTAGTAAACGGTCTGTCATATCAGGACTCCCTTTTCTTAAGCTGACATCTATCCAAAAATTTCTGAAATACACCAAAATTTTACCTGAGGATTCACCTCATCTTGGCGATTTCCTCCTCCAGGGTACTCCACCAATCAAGATCTTCCTCGATGCTTTCTATCATCTTGGTTTTGGCCTCTGTCCTCCGCCTTTTGCTCCTCTTCTTCTTTGCGGCTGGGTGGCAAGTGTTTTCCACTATATTAGTTCATAGTCCGTGGGATATAGCCAAGCACCCTAAACTATCATGCCTCTACTGTGGTATAGCATCTTGCTGAACCTCAGAAATTTTTAGATCCCGATATAAAAAATGTTAAGGTGATAACATTGGCTCCAATTGGGGATGCTATCCTCCCAACAAGGTAGCAAAGAACTCGTAGACCCGATGCCTAATCCATTGGGTTGTTCCCAAAACATGTGTGTACCCTTCTCCTATCAATCTCTTTGCATTGCTTCCAACTGCATGCAGAACGTCCGAGTACATTATTGAAAACTGAATATATTTAGTGCTAAAAAACTCAAACTGGAAAATGCTTGACCGACAAGCTTATTTTCACATCCCTATTTTCAAATATGCATCAGGCCATATCAATTTCTACAACAACTAAAAGAAAAACAGTAGGTATAATTCCTTATTGACCTACTGAATATATTGAGAGAATATAAAAAAAATCAAAGACCAGTAAAAAGTGTAAGGAAGCTATCTCAAGACAAAACCACAAGCATCTTTGACCCTCAAGTCCACCTAGAAGTCGATGGGCACATGATTAAAAAAATCATGACTGATTTTGGATCACAAGTGAACATCCTTCATAAAGAAACATGGATTTGACTCATAACACCCCAACTACAACCGAAAATGAACCACTTAAACTTAGCAGATCAAAGATTCATGGAACTAATTGGCACTCTCAAAAGTGTAATCACTTCTATAATGGGAATTCAGACGTGAGTAGACTTTGATGTCATAAACCATGTCAAAGTAATTCTCACTTATCCTATGCTAGTAAGAAGACTTTGCGTTCGGAACATGAAATTCATGATATCTTTATAAAGAGACTAGATCGAGATGAAAGGAAGCAAAAGAAAAATTATAATCCCCCTAGACCAAAAAGAAGGAAAACCATGGGCCGATACATGGGAGGACGTTCAGAAATCGCACTGACTTTATCAAGTGATGCATAAACAGAAAGACAATGTTGAACCTAATAGTGACGGAGAAATACTAGTAATATCTCCATTTTCAATAGGCAAAAATTCAGATATGGAATTGTACAACTAGCAGATGGAGGACTATGAAGCACAAGCCAAATAATGTTTGTCAATAAAGGAAATACCTATCAAATGATCTAGATCATGTTTTTCAAATCACATAGTCCCTATCATCACCAAAACAAAATTAAAACAAACACCAAAATTAATACCGACTAATGCATACATAAGAACTTCCATGCGGTTTAATGAAAAAATTTCTTCATCAACACATGTCAACGAAGTCTCCAAATTAGTTGGAGAACAAGGAAGAATACAAAGTCTGTAACAACGAATTTATCCAAATTCGCATTGGTTCTTGGCCCATATGGGTCCAATTTTGAAGCAGTAGCTCTGGTATAACCTTTTATTGTACCCGGCCCCCAGTTGGGTCACATCACTACTAAAATGACCCAATACAATTTATGATACCAATTTAAATGCAGAAATTAACATACAACAAGAAATAATAGTTCATCAGTTGTCCATGCTCTACAAAAACGTAAATGTAGTTGCTCAACTATATGTAGAAATATCTATATAACATACAATATAATTCCACCATATAAACATGTATTTAAATGCATCATTCTATTTACAGCAAGACACATTAACCAAGCTAACTCATAGTAGATGCACAACAATGATACATATCGACATTTAACATAATTAAACACAACAATTAGAACACTTACCTTATAAAATGTGCAACCTACTATAGAGTACAAATGTTCCTCCCAACCATATCCTTGTTGTTACAGTTCTCAACAAGAAGACACCCCCAAGTTGGGGCTATGAATCCACAAGAGATGGATGTCCCTAAGGCTAGTTAATGTCCCCCTTTCAGCAATTAAACTTTTAGCTAATTCTAGTCCACTAAAATCTTCCCTTCAACCTGCACAACCCAAGGGATGGAATCCCCCTTCACTACTCACAATCCCATAGGCCTTTACACTCTCCTCCAGGGCTTCTAGCACAATTTGGAAAAGAAATCTACTTGTTGGGACTTCAAGAACTCTATAACTACAACAAAAATTTTCCCAACAGCCAAAACACATACTCCTTGGACGAATTTCTAACTCATCACTCCCATGAACACATTTTTTTCTCAGAGATGAAACCATAAACACAGATATACAGAAATACACAATTTCTATTAATGAAAGAAATGTACAGAGACTGTAAAAATACAGAGTAAAAGACTCGCTAGAATGGTGGCAGCTTATCTCTGAGAAGAGATGTGACGGCTACTCGCATTCTCAAGAAGATGATTACAATGAGGATCTGAATGATTTTTTACAATAAGAAGGAATGCCAAAAAACCTATACATCCAAAAACCTAACCCTAGGAGATGAAGCGCCAAAAGTCATGTGGGCCCCGTTTGGGTAAGTGAGTACATCAACTTCCCGGGGTCGTAACTTTTGCATACGATCTCCGTTTTAGGCATGTGATAGCTCGTTGGAAAGGTATCATCGAGGAGATTCATTTTGGGGCATCAATTGTGCCTTTGACTATCATTGAGAACCTTGATATTGAAAAACCTTCATTTGGGCCCTCAAAATGGCCCCAGAAGTTAAAATCTGCTAAAAATAGTAAATTGCCAAAATTGCCAGAAAACTGTTTTGAGCCAATTGGAAAAGGTGGGTGGCCACCGATATCCACTTGGATCATGAAAGGTTCATGGAAAGGATAATTTAGAGAAAAATAGGAAAGGGTTTTGGTTTAATACATTTGGGTAAATCTACTCCTTGGAACCTTACCCTCTCTTGTGGATACTTATGCCCCAATATTCAAGTGTGTCTGTTTGCAGTTGGTGATACACTTGTATTCATTATATTTCAATTTACATTGTTTACATATTTTCTCTCCGCCATACATCACATTTACAATATACATTTCTTGGCTCTTTAATCACATTTACAATATAATAGTCAAGCTTGATCTATTTGATTCAGTTCATGTAATCTGCAGGTGTTATTTAGTCGGTATATCATCAATTGCTAATTGTACTCGTTCTTGGTTTTGGCTTGAGTCCTCTATTTGAAAAAAATTATATATATACTCGACGCGTCGTCCTCTACATGGTCATGTTAGTTCAATTTCACTATTTGTTGAGTTTGAATATTCTAGAATTAATTTTGGCAGGGGGCGACATCCATGAGATCTCTTACATGAATGCTTAATATTTTCTAGGTATTTTCTTGTGGTTTGATTAACACTGTGGCTCTTATTTGGCCATTATTATCAGTTCAACACTACACCCATGGTGATTGGTGATTGTGTATCTATATGGAGTTGTGGTTGGAGAAAACATGTAATGTGTGAACTAGGACTTCATATAGGAGAAAGTTGGATTTCACATATTGAATCATCGATTTCCATATTGAATTGATCATTTCTTGTTGGGCACCATTGGCTACCATACTCAATTGTAAGCTTTCATTCCTCCCAGAAGTCATCGAGGTGCTCTCAAGGGATGCTCCAACGAGTTGTCGCACATGGGTAGGGTTTCTATGAGTTTTTCTAGGATCCTTTTCCATCTGCAACCATTATCGCTTATTTTTCATTTTGTATCGCTCTATTTTCTATATGTCAGCTGGAGTTTTGTGAATCTGCATTCAACGTGCAGATTTCTCACTTGAATCAATTATCTTTTTCTTGATTCTCATCATTTTCGACTTGAGTGTGGTTCGACTTTGGCTTCGACTTTACTTTTAACTTCGACTTCTACTTAACTTGTCTCACAGATCATCCATCCCTTGACGCTGACCTGACTTACTCATGGTCAATGATGTTTACCATTTTAACTGATTTCATTTCTTTATGAAGTACTCCCAAGCTTATTTAGTATCTTTGCAGTTAGCTTGCAAAATTTCTTCCCACTTTTCTTTTCATGTTGAGAATATATATTGATTTCAGGAGAGAGAAAATGACCTTGAACAATACTTTCTCGAGCAAATTCTTCTTCCTTTTCAGGCTGATAGTTGAACATGGACTGCAAATCAGAGCTGACATGACCCTTTATGTGATCATTCATAATATTATCATCACCACTCCGCTCATGCTTGGAGGATTCCTCACCTGAGATACTACAAATATTTTCCTTCAATAATTCAAAGGAAGCAACAAATAATGGTAGGGTTTTCCTACCTGATTTGAAACCGTTTTTGATTTTATCCCCAACAGATGGTTGTATTTCAGCGCAAGTGATAGAGTTTTTAGGCACACGAAAAGAGTGTTGTGATATCTTGTCCTTCTACTTCATTAGTTTAGCGTGGTTTTTCATAAGCACGGATTTACTCTCCTCAATGATGATCTTAGGATTTTCTTTCAACAATCTAAATGAATAAAAGCATAAAGGTAAAGAATTTCCTTCAACTAATTCAACACTTTCTTCTTTGTAACTATGATATGTAGGTTGAGTCATTTCATTACACCGCCGAAAGAAATGTTCTGATAGGGGACATGTAGTTGGTTTCTCTAAGGATTCATCATCACAATCATCGTTGTATTCATCATATATAGGTAAATCAGTGGCATATGAAACATCATCTAGCAAGAACAACTCTAGGACGTCAACATGCTCTTCAACAGACTGATTTGCAAACTCATCTTCTTGACTGTCTACAGATAAATACATAAAATTGTAAGTCCCCTGCTTATCATGGGATGGATCAGAAGCTAGATCGACATCCCTTCTCTCAACAAGTGGAATATAGTTATTTGCAAAATTATTTCCATTGGAAGCTTCGAGAGAACCTATGATATCGTCAATTTTGTGCTCAAAATTCCAATCAACTATTTCCTGTTCACGTTTGCTTTCATGTTCTTGAGCATTCAACTCCTCATTCTGGATCGGATTACATGCTTGGATATTGTGCTGAATGTCCTGAGCATCACTAAACATTTTTTGTAAGGACTCAGATCTTCTTTCCATCAGGAGGAAAGAAAAATTTGGATGAAGAGTAGTTGCATAATGGATCATGGCAGTAGCTTTAGAGGGTTGAATTTCTTCGGAAAGATTATAATAGATGCTAGATAATTTTCTACTAAACATAGAAATAGCTTCATTGCTGTGCCTTTTCAAGGCATAAAACTCATTGAGTTGTTGATCTAAGGATTTCTCTTTTCCCCAGAACTTTAAGAATACCTTCTTCAATTCTACCCATGAGCTGATGGTTTCTGGATGCAAATGTTTGAACGAATGTTTGGGGTCTCCTTTCAAGTATTGAGAGAAAACTCTCATACACACATCATCATAGTCAATCTCGAATAAATCGATAAAATGCTCAAACCCTTGAATGTGCTTTTCAGCCGAAATGATATTTGATTCTCCGTTGAATACATGTAGGTACTCATAGTAATTTGGAGGTAAATCATGAAGGGTTTGGGGTAGCTTTAAGGGTATATATCTATGTCAGGCCTCAGGGGATGTTGGACCAAGAACAGTGGGAGAAACATTGGTCTAAGTCTCACGGGATTCATCAACTTGGTCATTGTCATTGTGTGGCCCAGGTGAAAACGTTTTATCAGAACCAATGAAAAGGTGAGGGTATGCATGTACAACGTATAGAGGAGGAAATATAATTGCAAGTCCTTCATGATCATTATTAAGATACAATAGGTAAAATAAAGTTTGTTTGGCATGTTCAAGGAAGGAGCAAAGGAAACTTAAAATGAAAAGTAAAATGCTTTGTAAGAGGTCCCATTTTGAGTACATGTTTTCCCTCATGATGCCTTTCCTCGCCCCTGTCAAGGGGTTTCATCTTTCAGTGAAGTATTTGTCTTGCGCTTGAAGAATTTAGAGTAGGTTTGCCTCTTGGAAATTCAGGATTCTTTTATTTGTGGAGTCTCCATCTTTTACTTTTTTCTACCAGCTTAAGAAAAATGTGAACAAAGGAAAATCAGGAAGCCAATTGCTTGATTGGTTGCATTGGCAGTTTAGCATCACTTGATTGAGTGGTCATCCTAGTAGTTTTAGGGTAGGTAGGGATGTGAAAATAAGCTTGTCGGTCAAGAATTTTCTAGTTTGAGTTTTCTAGCACTAAATACAGTCAGTTTTCAATAATGTACTCGGACGTCCTGCATGCAGTTGGAAGCAGTGCACAGAGCTTGGAAGGATCAGGGTACACACATGTTTTGGGAACAACCCAATGGATTGGGAACAAGGTATACGAGTTCTTTGCTACCTTTTTGGGAGGATAACATCCCCAATTGGAGCCAATGTTATCACCTTAACAATTTTTTTATCAGGATCTAAAAATTTCCGAGGTTCAGGGAGACGCTATACCACAATAGAGGTGTGATAGTTTAGGGTGCTCGGCTATATCCCGCAGAGTATAAACAAATATAGAGGAGGCAGGAAGGGATTATCTCGTAGACCGTCGATCTTGAACAATCTCAGATCCACGGTTGAGGCCCACATCAGAGCAACAAATAGCACAGAACTTAACATCGCAAAGGTAGACTAGGGAAAACCACTCTGGTTTTGATGGGGAACGCATGGCACTCTTACACAGGCATCGGGGGGAGACAATGGATTGAACGAAACCACTTTTCCTATGGACCTGATGTCACGTGGTTCAAAATTTCACATCAATAACTCGCAGGAAGGATGGTGGTTAGTCAAATCACCTCACATCACCGATCCAGGTACATTCCTAGATGACGTACCAAAAGGACGTCATCACATAACTAACTCGAGGCTCATCATTCGAAGTGGATTGATGAAGCATGGCACACCAACGTAATGTGACATTAATTCATGATCAAAGTACAAAAACCATCAAATCTCATATATGAAATCATTTTATCCTATTCTGGGAAATTTCCATCTTATGCGTAAGAAAAACAAGCTTGGCCTGTGTTCCTGAATTCTGTAAATTCAAAGGGTGGCCAAATCAAGGTCTCTGCAAAGTCTGAAAGGTATGGATAATACCCATCAAATGGTGTCTAGCGTGACTGGGTTCTCAACTAATGTACCAAGCAGGTCAATAAGTAAGAATGAAAGATGGGTCTTCCAGATACTGGCGACTAAATTTCATATTGAACCTGAAACTAAGATAGATTCGAGAGTCAAATTAAACCCCGTTATGAGGGATATTGTCATAAATGAACACGCAGATAACACCTATCACCCAGCTACAAAGAAGAAGAGGAGAAAAAGGCAGAGTACAGAGGCCAAAACTGAGATGATAGAAAGTGTCGAGGAAAATCTCGATTGGTGGAGTACCCTGGAGGAGGAAATTGCCAAGATGAGGTGAATCCTCATGTAAATATTTGGTGTATTTCATAAATTTTTGGACAGATGTTGGCTTAAGAAAAGGGAGTCCTGATATGACAGACCGTTTACTAACAGTCCCTTTAAATAATACAAGTGTTCTTCCTTTTTGTAACTTGTATCTGTTTTTAGAATTATGAGGAAGTCGAAATGTTTTAAATTCCACAAGAAATCCCTCTATATATGCTTGGCCTCATGGAGAGAGAAATGAGGAGCCTACCCTCTGTGAAGGAAAACTTTGTAAATCTCTGGGGCTGGAATGAATACATGGATACAAAGGCAAATTTTGGAATTTTTATGAAAAGATTCCAATTGGTGGTGTTGAGTCTCGTTTTCTCTCATAGTGTGTGATTCCTGTTATTCTATATTTAATTTTTCTTTCTTCTATCTAAATTGAGAAATTAAAACTCCAAAATTCATTATTCAATGCTCTCGGCTTGGCGATTTAGACTATGTTTGTCTCTTCTAAACCATTTCAGAATTCATTACTATAATGCTCTGATAATAGTTGTGTGTTTCTTTTCTTCTGATACCTTCTAAATTTTCAAGCATAAACTCAGAAGTCACTTCCTCATTTAGCCTTTTCCTCTTAATTGTTTTCATGATTTGGCAATGCATCCTACATTCTTGACACTATAGCCCAAAGGTTATCTTCAGCTCTTCAACAATTTTATTAAAAACCTCAAAACAGACCAACTCTAGCCACCAATTTCCATAGATATATCAAGTGACACGAGAGAACATTCTCTGAGTTGAGCAGGTTAGTGCCTCAGCTCTAAAGCTGGTTGAAACAACTACCTATGTCATTTTTCTATTCAGCCAGAAAGAATTTACAGAGTGATAACAAGGGGTTTTGTCCCATTTTAAACCAACCCAAATGCTCAGAAAATTCATCAGAATTCTAGATTGATTGAAAATTTAAAAACAAACCATGAAATAAAAATCCGAAAAGATAACTCGAAAGGGAAGATTTCTACCAAGTTAACCCAACCGCTCCCTGTCTATGGATGAAGCATGTCCTCCTTTTCACACACATGCTTCTCCATTATCTAAGAGCCCACCCTTTATCCTAGCATCCACCCTTGTTACGAGAGATTCATATGCTCTTCGACGCTTTGACCCGGATACTGACAATGTGGAATCTAACCATCTAGAGACTGGGTGAAGAAAGAGCAAAGTTGGTTGTCCACATTGGGAAAGATGAATGATAAGTATCCCCGAGTGTATGGAAGGATTTATGGCAGAGATCCACGAAGAATACGCCTCCCCCATTCCACTTCACTCACTCCCGACACATGACCAACAAATAGATAGATCCTCTCCACTCGGGATACTACAGTGAACACATAGTGAGCCCAATCAATGGGGTCGACCCACCCCTACCGAACTAAATAAAAAAAGGTCAGGGGGGTGATCTTGCTTCGCTGGCATTCACCTACCATCCCTTACTCTTAACTTCTTGCTTGTTGTAGTTGCCTGTTAGATCTCTTAGTGGCTTTCTTCAGGGGAGAAGGGGGAGGAGAAAATAGAGAAGGTCCCAACACAAACATAAGAGTGGAAGAAAACAGACACTGATTTACTACATTTTTCTACTGGCAAGCTTTCCTTCATGGTCAATAGAAAGGTGTGGTAACGTCGGCAATGTACATAGTACCTCGCACCTCGGGTAGTTGTTGGTGTAGCACGTGAAGCCCCAAACACCAGGTTTTGATGTTCTCTTCTCTATATTGTGGTGATGAAATCCACTTGAAGGAGATATTGTAGCCACGGATTGCAAATACGAAATAAATGGTAGATACACTTACAAAGATGACAAACCCACCCATAGTAATCTCCTAAAATTCCACATGTAAATGAAATATAGTATATATGTGGTTTAGCTGGTTGAAATACTACAGTGAAATACATGCAAGATCCATGGAGGAGTGTGAACAAGAACAATCATACAAGTTTGTATACAATACAAAGTATTAACCCAAAACAAAATTTATTTATAAAAACAAAATTATAATGAAAGACGTTGAGTAGCAATATGTCTTTGCAAGTTTATAATTTAAGTTTAATGATTGTCATCTGAAGTATTATTTTGAAAATGGAATGGAAAATTTCTATAAAAAAGAATCATCTTAAAGGAGTATCTTCATCATTAAGCCTTAGAAAAACTTTTCAATATATATATTTTCCTTTATAAATAAAAAAGTCTAGGTAATCTTTCTAAAAATATTTAGCCAATCTTCCTTAAGAAAGACATCTATCTCAAAACTCTAATATAAGTAAAAGAAATTAAAACTAGGGATCACAAAGGTATTCAAAAGACAAAAAAATATCTATCTCAAAACTCTAATATAAGTAAAAGAAATGGAAACTAGGGATCACAAAGGTATTCAAAGGAGTGATCTTTGAGACCCCATTTTCTAGCACAACTTCTTTTTTAGATAGCTAGTTTTCCTCAGTGTTCTTATCTTGGTAAACATACTTAAAAGAAATGTGAGAGGAGGTTTATTTTAGAGGCGGGATGTCATGAAATAGAGGTTACAACATGAAGTTCAACAAACTGAATTCTCCTTTCATCCATTATATCACAAGCATAGAGTCTTCATAAATTTGAATTTGAGAAACTACATTTTCCCGAGCTAACATTAAGAAAAATTTTGGTGTCATTAATTCACAAAAGTTGTTTGTTTCACTGCTTAGACTGACCTTAAAAGAGATACTTGTGAGTGGAGGAGAGATATAGTATACCCCTAACCCTTTTTTAAGAGGTGATCCTTGGGAGGCACCATCAAACAAATCCCATGGAAATTCTTTGTTTATTGCTTCTCCAGGGATGTTATTTGTAGTGCACACTTCCTTAAATCGAGGAAAAGCAGAACGAATGTTTTGTCTTTAGATAACACATTTCAATGGAAGGGTATCCTTATCCTCAAAAATTTTGGAGTTTCGAGCCATCCAAACTCCCCAATATATGGTTAGAGGAAGAGATTTATAACTCTGTGTTCCCTTTTTCATGCACTAATTCATAAGGCCTTCTTCAATGGAGTTCCTTTTCCAAGCATTGTTCAAGAAATATAAATGATGTGATTCCTGCTAGACTTATAGAGTAAAGGCATAGGACATAATAAGATGAGAGTTAGTTTCAGAGTTGGATTTTTAGAGGAAACACCTACCAAGTCCCTCATAGCTTCTTTTCTAGAGGACATCCTAGGTTATAGATTTATTGTTTAATAAAAGCCACATTATTTTTTTTTATTTGGATGGGAATTTGAATTTACAAAGTAGTTTTCATCACTAGATTTGTGAGCTGTCAATGCCCCCAATAGCAAGGGCCTTATTGTAGGGGCTAGTCGGCTCTGTTGACTAGACCCCCCAGTCAAGTCGACTATAGTAGTTGGTTAGGGAAGTTGGTCAAATAGGCAGTTAGATTCGACCGACGTGACAATTAATGTAACCAACTAATAATTGTACAAGACACACACACACACACACACACACATCAGTATGTAATGGAAATACATAGGTTGTTCTGGCTTCATCTAATAAAATGCTTTGATGGTTCCCCAACTATTGTGTATGTCTATATGTATGCTTGTGTGCTTCTATATATGATGTTATAACATGTATTTCTCTATGTGAGGATCTATTGACAACTTCTCGTACTTTCTCCCAGACTACAACATTGGTTTTGTTGTTGTTAGTTCTAAAATCGAGCGTGCATTAAAGAAAAGAGTACATAGATGTTAACTCTAATAGACATACATGAATGGTGGGAGTGTAAAATAAATAATTATATTAGAAATTATCCACGAAGAAACTAACTGACTTTAGTAGAAGCTCGTATGCACTTCTATTTAGAAACACATGAGTGGTTCTTAGAGGCTATACCAGAAGCACTGTATGAATACATCACTCGATCTAATGCGCAGACGAACTCCGGATGAGAAGTTGATGCACAATATTATAAATGGAGGAAGAACAAATCTAAATGAGTGGTTCGAGAGGATTGTAAAAGATTATATTGAATATCAAGTGGTCAAAGATAGAGAATCAATTCAGACTATCAAGATTAAATTCTATCCCGAGTTACACAACGGGTTCCTTTGTATCGTCCCCTCTCTGTTGGACAAATTCCTCCTAGACAAGGGAGTCAATGACATTTTCAAGTATTGACCTCCCCTGAAAGATCCTTCTCCAAATTCCAATTAGCGAGAAAGATAAGAAAAGTGGGAAGAATTTTTGGAAGCTAACTGCAAAGATACTAAATAAGCTTGGGAGTACTTCTTAAAGAAATGAAATCAGTTAAAATGGTAAACATCATTGACCATGATTAAGTCAGGTTGGCGTCAGGGGTATGGATGATCTATGAGACAAGTTAAGTAGAAGTCGAAGTTAAAAGTGAAGTTGAAGCCAAATTCGGACCACACCCAAGTTGAAAATGACGAGAATCAAGAAAAAGATAATTGATTCAAGTCAGAAATCTACACGTTGAATGCAGATTCACAAAACCTCAGCTGACATATAGAAAATAGAGTGATACAAAAGGAAAAATAAGCGAGAATGGTTGAAGATGGAAAAGGATCCCAGAAAAACTCATAGAAACCCTACCCATGTGCGACAACTCATTGGAGCATCCCTTGAGAGCATGCCAATGACTTATGGGAGAAATGAAATCTTACAATTGAGTATGGTAGCCAATGGTGCCCAACAAGCCAATGATCAATTTGATATGGAAATCGATGATTCAAGATGTGCAATCCAACTTTCTCTTATAAGAAGTCCTAGTTCACACATTACAGATTTTCTCCAACCACAACTCCATATAGATACACAATCACCATGGGTGTAGTGTCGAACTGATAATAATCAAACCACAAGAAAATACCTAGAAAATATTAATCATTCATGTAAGAGATCTCATAGATGTCGCCCCCCTACCGAAATTACTTCTAGAATATTCAAACTCAACAAATATTGAAATTGAACCGACATGACCATGTAGAGGATGACGCGTCGAGTACATAGATAATTTTTTTCAAACAGAGGACTCAAGCTGAAACCAAGAATGAGTACGATTAGCAATTGAAGATATACCGACTAAATAACATCTGCAAATTACATCAACTGAATCAAATAGATCAACCTTGACTCCATAAAATATTACTACATTGACCTCCAAGACAACTTCAACTAAATATATTGCAATAATTCCATTTGCTAAAAAGAAATCAACAATGGGACTCAACCACATCCCTATTCACGAAGGCAGTGAAGATCCCAAACGACATTGGTTCGTTTGTGAGAAATTTTGGGAAGCTACAGATATAATCGATGAAGAAAAAAAATGGCTCAATTTGGAGCCATGCTTCGAGACAGGGCTCTTACGTAGTCTATGAATTTCACCGATAATCAAACACGTACAAAAAAACAAAAAAAAGAAGAATGTCCTCTCATTTTTAAGACACAAGATGGAAGTCATTTGGCAGTGCAAAAATTGAAGGAAATCAAACAAAATCTAGGTAGAAGTGTGCAAAGATATGACCAAGAATTCAAGGATTTACTAAGTCAAATACCATACATGATCGACGGAAAGATACTAGTACAATGGTACGTAGAAATACTATTAAAAAATATCAGAGCTCCATTATGGATGTATGACCTTTCAACATGTAAATAAATCCTCAAAACAAATCAGAGGATGGAAATGGATGATGAAGTCTCAGTTAATTCATCAAGTGTTGAAAAACGATTGTAAGATAAGATCACAAAGCTACAATAGAAAATTAAGAACATATCACTTGTAAGATGATTGGCCCCCAGCTGGGTCACGTCACTACTAAAACGACCCAATAAAATGTATTATACCAATTTAAATGCGGAAATTAACATACAACAAGAAATATAAGTTCATCAGATGTCCATGTTCTACAAAAATGTAAATACAGTTACTCAATTGTGAATAGAAATAGCTATATAACATACAATATAATTCCACCATATAAACTTGTATTTAAATGTATCATTCTTCTTACAGAAAGCAACATTAACCAAGAAAACTTAGAGTAGATGCACAACAATTATACATATCAAGATTTAACACAATTAAACACAACAATTAGAACACTTATCTTATAAAATGTGCAACCCGCTACAGAGGATGAACGTCCCTCACAACCATAGCCTTATTGTTACAGTTATCAACAGCAAGATACCCCTGATCTAGGACTATGAATCCATAAGACACGGAGGTTCCTAAGGCTAGCTAATGTCCCCCTTTCAACAGTTAAACTCTCAGCTAATTCCATTCCATGAACAAACTTTCCCTCAACCTACACAACCCAAGGGATGGAATCCCCCTTCAATGCTCACATTCCCTGAGGAATTTCCACTACCCTCTAGGGCTTCTAGCACAAGTTGGACATGAATTATACTTGTTGGGACTTCATTAATTCTACAGTTACAACACAAATTCTCCCAGCAACCAAAATGCATGCTCTTTGGATGAATTTTGAACAACTCATCACTCCCAAGAACACGACCTCTTTCTCCATTAAATTACATCTCCAAATAGAATCCAAACATGTCCACACAACTTCCTACAAACTCCCACACTCAGAACGCCATTGTTGGTTAGAAAATCTCCATGTAAAAAAACATCCCTATGAAAAAACTTGAATGTGTAAAAACTGGTCCCCTACCCATACAAATTTCCTCTCTTTCTCTTGTTTGCTTGACCTTCACTCTTCCCCAAGATAATTGTACATAGCTCCCATTCTCTCAATAATTATAGGGAGTGACTCTCACACAAACACTCTTACATGAATTCAATCATTGGGCTCTAAAACACTCAACAACTAATGAAAGGTTCATGGCAAGGATAATTTAGAGAAAAATAGGAATGGGTTTTGGTTTAATAGATTTGGGTAAATCTACCCCTTGGAACCTTACCCTCTCTTGTGGATACTTATGCCTTAATATTCGAGTGTGTCCATCTGCAAGTGGTGATACATTTGTATTCATTATATTTCAATTTACATTGTTTACATATTTTCTCTCCGCCATACATCACATTTACAATATACATTGCTTGGCTCTTCGACCATGTGCTATATTTACAATACACATCACTAGTTTGGGGTTTGAAAATGAGGATGTTACATCCCACCCAGACAAATTGGATTGTCCTCAGTGCACATAACCATACAATTTACACATTGACATACATAAAAAAGTTACAACAAAATACTTAATAATTCTGCAACTTAATGACTCACGCAACAATTCCAACCAACAAATCCCCTTTCCCCTCAACCCACATTGGTTCGACAAAAAATCTTGGGATTGTGGCTCTGGGAACTCCAACTACCAAAATAGAGTATTTTTTTTCTTATGTACAAATATACATTCAATTTTCTTCAAAATTTGCAAAAATGTGTGGGTATGCTTCTCGCATGGCTTCCTTGTTCTCCCATGTATCATATTCAGGACCATAATAGGTCCATTGAACCTTTACCAAGCTTATGGATTTGTTCCTGGGCACTTTTATTTTCTGGTCCAGGATGTGCACTCGTTCCACCCAGAAATCCCCTTCGTATTCCACCTAGATCACATTCCAATCAATCAGATTATTAGGATCAGGAACATACTTTTTAACAAAGAAACATGGAACACATTATGAATTCTCATGGATGCAGGTAAGGCTAGCATGTATGCAACTGTTCCTACCTTTTCTAAGGCCTCAAAAGGCCCACAATATCTCGTTGTCAAATTTGGCAAACTTCCCAATTTCAATGAGCTTCTCTTGGCTTTAACTTTTAAAAACACATGCTCTCCCACTTTGAATTATCTATTTGTTATTTTTCTATCAGCATAGCTCTTATGTCGATGTTGTGCAACTTTTAAATTCTTCCTTATTTTTACCATCTATTCTTCCATTTCCTTTAACAATTCTGGCCCAATCACATCTTTGTCTATTGGATTATCCCAACTTGCTGGTGTGTTGCATTTTCTTTCATACAATGCTTCAAACGGGCTCATCTTCAATGATTCTTCATACCCATTGTTGTATGCAAACTCAACTAAATGGATATATTCCTCCCACTTAGAAGGCGTGTCCATTACATACATTCTCAACATATCTTCAATTATTTGATTAATTCTTTCTATCTTCCTATATGAATCTGGGTCATATGTTGTAATAAAATTTAAATTTGTCCCAAATCCCTTAAACAACCCCCTCCAAAAATTGGAAGTGAACATGGGATCTTGATATGACACTATTCCTTAGGCACGCCATGTATCCTAGCAATTTCTCTCATGTAATKTTTTGTTATATTAATGGCTTGTGAGTTACTTTTACCTGAATGAAATGGCCATCCTTTGTGAGTTTGTCCACAATGGTTGCAACAATCCTGCTAGATGTCTATGCTCATCCTTTACCTTCTGATATTCCATGCATTTGGCCAAATAATCAGCGACTTCTTTCTTCATGCCAGGATACAAATATTGGGCTCTTACCATTGTAATAGTTTTCTGATATCCTGGATGTCTTGCATATGGAACATTATGCATCTCCCATAGAGCCAAATTTCTCAATTCCTGAGAATTGGGAACATAAAATCTAGTCCAAAATAAGAGGATTCCATCCTCTTCCAGCTTGTAATTCTTATATCTCTATTGTATATCATTGTGTTGTAAGTTTTTTTTAACTTGCACGTAATGTCGATCTGCAGTTACAACCTCTAAAATTCTATATTTTAAATATGTCTTGTGCATACTAAAGGTTGTAGCATGCATTTTATGCACCCTTCTGCTGAGTGTGTCAACCACCTTGTTCTCCTTTCCCCTTATGTTCTTGATATCAAAGTTATATTCACTAAGAAATTCCAGCCTTGTAGTTTGCCTAACATTTATTGTTGGTTGTTCAAAAAAATATTTCAGACCACTATGGTTTGTCCTTAATTAAAAAAAAAATCCCATGAGGTAATGCCTCCACATTCTTAAGACATGTACTATGGYTGCTAGCTCTAAGTCATGTGTGGCATAATTGATTTCATGTTCCTTCAATTTTATGGATTCATAACAAATTACATGTCCATTTTTCAAAAGGACTCCATTGATMCCTTCCTTGCATGCATCTCTGCACACAACAAAATCCTCATCCGGATCTGCAACTTTTAAAATAGGTGCATAGGTTAAAAAATCCTTTAAGAACTGAAAATTTTCTTCACACTTGGCACTCAACTCAAACTTTACACCTTTTGTTTTGCAAAGTTGTTACTAGGTGTGAAATTTTGGAGAATCTCGCAATGAGTCTCCTATAATAACGAACTAGACTAATAAATGATCTAACCTTTAATATATTTGTTGGCGCTAAAAAACTCTAGATTTATTCAATATTTTCTGGATCCACTATTATTCCCTCTTCTGAAACAATGTGACCCAAATAATGGATTTTCTTTTGATAAAAAGTGCACTTACTCAATTTGGCATACAATTGGTGATCTCTCAACACTTGTAGCACCAACCTCAAATGTCATTCATTCTCTTGTTTTGTCTTTGAATAGATAAGAATGTCATCCAAGAAAACAATTACAAACTTATCCATGAAATCTATGAACACCACATTCATCAAACACATAAATGTAGATGGTGCATTTGTCAAACCAAAAGGCACCACCACAAATTCATAGTGTCCATACCTTGTCCTAAAGGTTGTTTTTCTAGTCTCTTCTTCTTTGATTCTCACTTGATGATAGCCTGACCTCAAGTCAATCTTGGATAATATCTTTGGTCCTTTCAGTTGATCAAAAATATCATCAAGCCTTGGAAAAGGGTATTTATTCTTGATTGTAACTTTTTTCAGTTGTCTGAAGTCAATACATAACCTCAACGCTCCATATTTATTCTTGACAAAAAGAACTGGGGCACCCCAAGGAGAGACACTTGGGCATATGTACCCTTTCTTTAACAACTCTTCTAGTTTGATTTGCAACTCTTTTATCTCTGGTGTGCTCATTCTATAGGGAGTCTTAGATACTGGGGAAGCTCCAGGAATTAAGACAATTGAGAAATCTATATCCCTCTTTGGTGAAAATCCTCGTAACTACTCAAACACATCTTTATACTCTTTCAAGACTGGATAATATTTGAGACTTGGTTCCTTATCCTTCATTTTCTCTTCCATATGGGATGCATATATCTGGCACCCTTTCCTAAAAATTATTTTCAGCTGCAATGTTGAAATCTCTCGGACAGATATAGGCCTTGGAATACATTACATTGTTCTTGAATTCCCTTCTTCATCCAAACATGTGAAAATCTTGTTATAACAACCAAAAAAAATATGATGATTTTCTATCCACTCCATACCAATCAATGGGGCTTTGGTATTTGGCACGAAACAATCATTTTTCCTAACCCTCGAAGTCTAGAAATATCACCACGTGGCTTAGCCTTTTGACGTTCTTCATTCCATGCGTTCGACATTTCGGCGATCGATGATTGTCATTGGACTTTCAGAGTTCAACCTTCAGCTATCCCCGTTGTATCCTCCTTAGCTATATTGTGTTCAATATTCTGAACTCCCAAAATCATCCAGACTCTCGGAGTTTCGGACACGTCACCAACCATGTTGGCCAGGTGGATATCAACCAAAATTTGACACCCAGCAAGGGTCAAGGGGTGACACCTATCCTCGATAGGGGGTGACACATGTCATGCTCTAACAGTCATAATGGGTATGTGAATCATCCAAAACTAGGTGACGCATGGCACACATAATGAGGGTCCATGTCACATCGAATGATGTGATCAAGACATGTCATCATAGACTGATAACTACTCAGTCCTTCAATCTAATGGTTCATAAGATTCCACGTAGATCCATAGATATGCGGTTCTCATTACTTTGTGGCTCTAGGCTTAGGATCTTGCCAACACCTAACATCATGAATTCCCCGAAGAGCTAAGTCTTTAGAGTCTCTAATCTGGCACCAAGTGTCCTCCTCTTACCAATGGTCGATATTTACTTTAGTGCTCGCGACTTCAACAGTTTCATACTTTGTAAACTCTTGGTTGGGTTCCTCTGGAGTACAAATTCTCTAGACTATGAGATCACTTGCCACATACCCACTCATCCAGTGGTCCTATTTCAATGGTCAGCACTTAACGGGGGAAAAGTACAACCCACATGTCGCTCCACGAGGTGTTCCTAGTTAGTTGGGTAGTTGGAGGTGAGTCCCTTAGATCAATGGTTGAGGTGGATTCCAAAGGATCCAAGGATCGGCGGTCCACATTACTTCAACAATTTGAAATTTGGGAGTTCATTGTGTGTGTCCCATCTTTCCCTCCGGACCATGTCGGATATGGCGCCACATGTACCTAGCATCTATGGCCAGGATTTACTCCGTCTTGCAGAGCTTTGAGGGTAACTGGTGCATCTGTAAATCACCGAATGCTCGGACTCTAGGATAATCGTTGATCGGTGGGCATGTGTCCCTCCCTTTTCAACAGTATAGATTTACTTCGTGACTCTGAAATTCAAGAGTTTCAGTGCTAGACTACACCTTTTCTCTCGAAGTAGAGCTTCATTGAAGTGCTTACGCTTCCCTTCCTTCATCTGATCTAACGGCTAAGAGATATCCCGACTGCATCCCTATATTGATGGTCCTCGTCGATTCATGACTTCAACCTTCGGATATTTTCGAGGGTTGAAGAGTCACAAGTCTTGAAGCTGAAAGAGAAAGCTCATTTCGAACTAGCATAGGGTTCCTAGGCCCTGGTCACATGGATCCTTTGGAAATTCTTTGGGGCTAATCACAAATCCCATTTTGCGGCAAAGGGGTTAAGGACATGGGCCTGATCCCTTGGTCAAATGCATGGTTAGTCTAAAGGGAAATGCCCTTCTCACATAGAGATGAACTTTGAAATTCTTGCTAAGGAAAATTCAAAGGGTTAGTAGGACTTAGGCATTTTAGTTAATCCTATCCCAACTCTCCTACAGATTCACATCTCATAACTATCTAGAAAAAAAAACTGAGATAAATTGAGAGCCATGAAATATAACTCTTTACAGAAGAAAATATACTATGTAATAACTTGTTCAAATACTACAAGACTTAACCATAAACACAAACACTCAAACATCACATTCAATATATTACATAGAGTATGAAAATACTTGTCAAAATTGGAAAATGTGAAGCAAATGTTGAAATGGGTGTTTGTTTCCTCCCAACAATAATCGCAATCACTCCTGACGGATTTACCACTGGCCACCCCCAAGCTAGACCATGGTGCTCTAAGAGATATTATTTCTCCTTGCTCCACAAAAGTCAGGGATGGAGTTTACTCTCCTCCTCCCACAAGAACTTGGCAACTGGTTTTCTCTACTACAAGCAAGGAGTTCTGCACAAGTACTTCCTTGGTCACTCGTCGGCCTCTTTTATCATTGGGGAAATAGGGGTGTTCCTCTGCACCTTGACCCGTGCAATGGTTTTTTTCCTGAGTGGGGTTTCCTTCCTGTCTATTATGCATTGAGGTTCTGGTAGGAACTCTCCCTTGAGTTCCACCTGAATCACAGACTAGTCAATAATATGATTAAAATCATGTACATACTTCTTTAATAAAGAAACATGGAAAAAATTATGTGGGAGGAAGTGCTAGCCGATAGGCTACTGGTCCCACTCTATCCAAAACTTCAAAGGGTCCACAATATTGAGGTGCTAGCTTGGCACAAGATCCCATCCTCAAAGAGCTTCTCCTGGGTCTAACTCAGAGATACACATGATCCCCTTCTTTGAACTCTCTAGGAGTCCTTTTCATGTCTGCATAGCTATTTTGTCTATCCTGGGATATCTTTAGATTTTTCCTGATCTGAATCACTTGTTGTTCCATTTCCTTTAGCATATCTAGCCCTATTGTAACTCTTTCTACTGGATTGTTCTAGTTGATTGGAATGTTGCATTTCCTTCCATAGAGGGATTCAAAAGGGATAATCTTTAATGACTCTTGATATCCATGGTTGTAAGAAAATTCTACCAGTGGTAGGTAGTCCTCCCACTTCTTGGGTTGATGCATTACATGCATCCTTAGCATATATTTTAATATTTGGTTTACCCTCTCTGTTTTCCCACTATTTTGAGGGTGATAGGTTGTACTAAAGAGAAATTTTGTTTCAAAACCAGCAAACAGATATTTCCAAAAGTTTGAAGTAAACTTTGTATCTTTTTTGGATATAATTTCCTTATGCATGCCATGCAATCTGAATATTTCTTTCATGAAAATGTTGGAAAAATTTATTTCCTTGCAAGTTGACTTGACAGGTATGAAATGAGCAACTTTACTCATTTTTTCCACAACTACCATGATGGCATCATTCTATTTGGTTGATATTGGTAATCTTGTGATGAAATCCATGGAGATGATTTCCCATTTCCATTTGGGAATCGGTAGGGGCTGCAACAGTCTTACTAGGTGCCAATTCTCTTCCTTGACTTGATGACATTCTAGACACTTAGCTAAGTAATCAAATTTGTCCTTTTTCATTCCGGACTAATAGAATAGTTTCCTAGTGGTTGTGATCATTTTCTAATAACCAGAGTGACCAGTATATGGTCTTTTGTGTAGTTCATCCATTGTGAACCTCTTCAAGTCATCACAATATGGGACATATAGTCTTCCCTTGTAAGTCAGTAGGTCATCATTAAGCATCTGATAACCTTCATAATTCATCCCTGAGGGATCTTGCTTTAGGTATGAGGTCATGGTCATGAAAATGCATCTGTTTGGTGTGCAATTTTGACCCTCTCTTTGATGTTTGATTCACTAGCACTTACAACTGCCAAGTGAACTACTTTCATACTTCTACTAAGGGAATTAGCCACCCTATTATCCTTTACTTTGATATGTTTGATTTCAAAATCAAACTCACTAAGGAGAGCCATGCACCTAGCTTGTCTCACATTAAGTTTTGGTTGGTCAAACAAATACCTCAACCCATTATGATCTTTTATAAGAAAAAATATTCTACCTAAAAGGTACTTCCTCCACATTTTTAAAGCAAGCACTATGGAAACCAATTCCATATCATGGGTCACATAATTGACTTCATGATCATTAAATTTTCTAGATTCATAGCAAATGACATGTCCTTCTTGCATAAGGACTCCTCCTAGCCCTTGCTTGCAGGAATATGTACAAAAAAGGAAGTCCTTGTTTGGGTCTGCAATATTTGGCATAGGTGCATTGGTTAGAAGGTATGTCATCTCTTGAAATATTTCTTCATGTTATGATGTCCTAATGAATTTAACCCCCTTTATCTGAAGCGAGGTGATTGGGAAACCAATCTTGGAGAATCCTCTTATGAATCTCCTATAGTATCCTGCCAGGCCCCTAACGGATCTGATATCAAATACATCCTTTGGGGTAGGCCAATCCATGATGGCTTAAATATTTTCAGGATCAACTACCACTCCTTCCTCAGAAATAACATGGCCTAGGTAATGGAATTGTTTCTAGAAAAAATCACTCTTACTAAGCTTAACATAGAGCTGATGTTCTCTTAGCACTTGGAGTACTAGCTTGAGATGTTCTTCATGCTCTTCCCTATTCTTGGAATATATTAGAATATCATCAATCAAAACCAGCAAACCTATCCAAGAAATTTCTAAATACGTTATTCATTAAGCACATGAAATTGGTTGGTGCATTAGTAAGCCCAAATGGCACTACCACAAATTTATAGTGACCATATCTTGTCCTAAAGGTTGTCTTGTGGATGTCTTCATATTTAATTCTGACCTAATGGTATCCATACCTCAATTCAATCTTGGAGAAGATTGTAGCACCCCTTAATTGGTCAAACAATTCATCAATCCTTGGCAACGGATACATATTCTTGATGGTCATCTTATTGAGTTGTTTATAATCTATGCACATTCTGAGTGTGCCATATTTCTTTCTCACAAACAAGGATGGTGCTCCTCATGGGGACTCACTAGGCTGAATGTAGCCTTTGTCCCACATCTCCTTCAGCTTTAATTTGAGATCAACTAGCTTTGGTGTACTCATTCTATAGGGAGTTCTAGACATTGGCACTGCTCCTGGTACAAGTTCTATTGAAAAATCAATATCCCTTCTTGGAGGTAGACCTGACACCTCTTCTAGGAATACATCTTTATATTCTCTCAATATGGTATGGTCCTCTAGGCTAGGTTTGTCATTCTCAACAGATTTTAGTACTTGTATTGCATACAAGCGACATCCCTTTCTGCAATACTTCTTCACTTGGAGGGCTAATATTTATCTCATTGAGACAGGATTTTGAATCCCTTGTAGGGTTACCCTTATTCCTTCTTCATATTAACACTCCAAATTTTTACTGTAATAGTCCAACTTGGTTTTGTGGGCAGACAGCCAGTCCATGCCAATCAATAGGTCATAATATCCTAGAGGAAGTATGTTTAGGTTTGCTTGGGTGGGCAACCCACTCATGACAAATTGGCATGATAGTATGACCTCTATTACTTTTCTTTTGGTTCCAATGGCTAGTTGTATGATCCATTATTTAACACGTTTAACTTGTTTCAATTTACATTTCTCAATAGTTTTAAGGGCAGCATAACTCAAATTAGAACCAGGGTCAATTAAAATGGAAATAGGATGGTTGGCAATCATACCTTTCATATCCACCACTGAAGCTTGGTGGTCAGATTGTCTATTATCCAAGGATGCATGGATTTGTGGCAGACTCCTAGCCACATCATTGATTTTGGTAGCCTCTTGAATTGTATAGACCCTCCCAGTGTTTTGTTGCCTATGCGAACAATCCCTCAACAGATGTTCCTCTCCACAACCTCAACATTTCAAGGGTTATCTCTTTGTGTTGTCATTCTTAGTTGGAGCTTCTCTAAATGGTTTATTTCCACTCTTGGATGGGAAATTTCGCTGATACACACTTCTAGCAAAAAGGCTCATCCTAGAGCTCTTACCAGGGTTCTTAAATCTCGAGTGTTTAAACCCCTTCTTCTTGAATCCCGAATTGTTTTTCTTATTCCAATTTTCATGAGGTTGTATCTTACTCTTGAATTGCTCGTAGAAATACCTTTCTTTTCGAATAGTATCTTCTAAGGTATTTGTTTTATCAAACTCAATTCTGTCCTGGTAGGACTGAGGTAAGCCACTAATAAATCATTGCATATTTACTTTTTCATCCTTTATGTAGGGCACATACTTCATCATCTCGAGAAATTTGTTGATATACTCATCTATGGTGATTTTTCCCAACTTGAGTTCATAGAACTCCTTGGTATTCCCATCAAAGTACTTTTCTGATAGGTACTTCTTCTTGAAGTATTTCTCAAATTGTTTCCATGACAAGTCCTTCTCATGGACTCCTTTCACATTCTTAAGGTCCTCCCACCAAATGGAAGTTTTCCCATTCATGTTGAAAATGGATATCCGAGACTTTAAGTTTTCAGAGTAGTCATGGAGTTTGAATTACTTCTTCAAGACGAGTAGCCAAACTTTTTCTTCTTCCCCCTTCTTAATCTCTCCATCGAAGGTGGGTGGTTTGGATTTCTTGAATTCTTCACGGTCACGAATCTTGGAATGTTTCCTCTTCTTTCCTCTCACCTAAGATTGGGAACTAGTTTTTCCACTAGAATATTCCTTGAAGTTGAGTGTCCTCGCCAAAGGAATCTTCCTTTGAATGTCTCTTGGATCCATGTTGGGCCTTCTTTGAGGTGTTCCTCCTAGTGTGGCCACTTTCAGGACCATGCTTTTGTATCTCAGGTGGACTTGGATTTTTCTTAGTATATTGTCTCTCCACATGATTGAAAGTTGGACCATGTTGCAGTTGCCTTTGTATATTTGATAAAATTTGCAGTAGGACTGCATTAATTTTTGTCTTCTTTTCTTGCTCCTTGATCAACCTTTCATTGTCAACCTTATAACTCTATAATTATGCCATGAGGCTTCTTATAGTTTCATCCAAATTTGGAGGGGTTTCCATCTCCTTTCATATTATTCTTCCTCTCTATTGTGGGATCTCTCCCCCAACTCTCGATGTATCACCATCCTTTACGTTGTAGTTATCATGTTGTTCACTGACTTCTTGAGTGATGATAAAAAGATTTATGTTAGTTACTAATATACCAATTCATGAAAAACACACATTATTGCAAGGTGAAGTCATTTCTTTATTTGGAAACATTACAAACCTACAATGTAGACTTCCAAAACATCTATCAACAATAGAGGTTGTCATTTCTCTCTTCAGTAGAGGTTTAGAAAAGTTTCTTATAGAAGGGGGTAAGGTAAGGCATTACCCCATAATTTCTCTAATAATATTTTTATGAGACTTGTGCATGAGCCCAAGTAGGCCAAGTGTTATTAGCATGTTATGATACTAATTTGTAACACACCCAATCCCTAAATATCCTTTCTAAGTATGGGGCATCAAATCTTCACTTTCCCTGGTTCATTTTCAGTCCCTACTTAAGAAAAACCATTTTACTCTACTCCAATGAAGCTCACATCTCCCACTACATCCCCCATTCTCTCAATAGCTATGGGAAGAGACTCTCACACCAACACTCTTACATGAATTCAATGATTGGGCTCCAGAACACTCAACAACTAATGGAAGGTTCATGGCAAGGACAATTTAGAGAAAAATAGGAAATGGGTTTTGGTTTAATATATTTGGGTAACTCTCCCCCTTGGACCCTTACCCTCTCTTGTGGATACTTATCCCCCAATATATTTCAGTGTCCATATGCATATGGAAATACATTTTTATTCATTATATTTCAATTTATATTGTTTACATATTGGCTCTCCACCAAACATCACATTTACAATATACATTGCTTGGCTCTTCAGCCACATGCTAAATTTATAATACACATCASTAGTTTGGGGTTTGAAAATGGGGAAGTTACATCACTCACTCGCAATGAACTCTAGTGTGCCATTTTCTCTAGAAGAATACATAATAAAGACTACTGCAAATTTTGCGATGCCTTAGAACCAATAGTCGAGAACATCCATATCAAAACTTATTGTGATATCTATGAAGCTTCGACCAATCATGCAACAAGAGATTGTCCACACAATATAAGAAATGTATTTCCCAACTGGTGTCATATATGCAAAGAAAACAATCAACTAGGTTAATGAAAGAAGCGTTTAATTTCATTAAAAATATCAACTAGGATAAATTAAATGAAGGATCGTTAAGTATTTCAACCACCTCCATTAATGAATTTCTACAACTACTAAAAGAAAAAAAGTCGGTAGAATTCATTATTGACCTACTGAATATATTGAGAGAATATAAAAAAAATCAAAGACCAGTAAAAAGTGTAAGGAAGCTATCTCAAGACAAAACCACAAGCATCTTTGACCCTCAAGTCCACCTAGAAGTCGATGGGCACATGATTAAAAACATCGTGACTGATTTTGGATCACAAGTGAACATCCTTCCTAAAGAAACATGGATTCGACTCATAACACCCCAACTACAACCGAAAATGAACTACTTAAACTTAGCAGATAAAAGAATCATCGAACTAATTGGCACTCTCAAAAGTTTAATCACTTCTATAATGGGAATTCCGACGTGAGTATGTTGGAAAATATTTAATAGATAGCAAATGCTTGTCATTGATGGCAAGAACAACAATGAAGATGGCATGAATACAGGAAGTAGTGAATGCTTGTCATTGATGGAAAGAACAACAGTGAAGATGGCATGAATACAGGAAGTTTGTAATCGACAAGCAAACAGAAGATAAGTTCAGGAAGGTCAAATGATCGAAGGCAGCAAATGATTGAAGGCAATGCAACATTGATCGAGTAATCGAAGATCCGTAAGAGGAGGACAGATCTCAGCCATCAGATTCAAGCGCAGGATCCGACCATCGTTGGATCAAGAAGAACCCGCATGTTCTTTAAGGTACAAGGAGAAGCGGGCATAATCACGATATGCAAAATCGCGATGTAATCTGAGCCATCAGATCAAGGTTTGATCTGGACCGTTGAATCCATTCCATGTCGGAGTTTCAGGGATCAAGAGTTGGACATGTCAAAGATTATTAACATCAAGAATCCTGATATCGCGATATGAGAAATCGTGATGTAATCTGAGCCGTTAGATCAAGCTTTGATCTGGACCGTTGATTCCAGTCTGTGTCGAAGTTTCGGGGATCACAACATGGAGTAGCAAGTAAACAATGCAACAAGAATGTCAATTTCGCGATATGCGAAATTGCGATTCAATTGCAGCCATAGAATGAAGCTCAGATCTGGACCGTTGATCTAACTCCATATCGGAGTTTCGAAGATCGTAACATGGAGAGGCAAGTAAACAATGCAACAAGAATGTCAATTTCACGATATGTGAAATTGCGATTCAATCACAACCATTGAATCAAGATAGAATCTGGACCGCTGATCCAAGTCCCTTTCGGGGTTTTGGGGATCGAGAGTTGGAGAGGACAAAGAATATTAACATCAAGAATCATGAAATCGTGATATACAAAATCGCGAAATGATTTGAACCGTCAGATCAAGTGTTGATCAAGACCGTTGATCCATCTCCATTTTGAAGTTTCACGGATTGGGACTTTGAAGTGACAAGAACACTTTCACCACAGGAATGTCAAATTCGCGATATGCGAAATCGTGAATTGATCTGAGCCGTTGGTTCAAGGAGATCATGGACCATTGACCCGACTCCCTCTTCGATGTATTGGATATTGGGAATTTGGTTATCGAGAGATGGAGAAGTCAGAGACTCTCAACATCAAGAGTCACGAAATGTCGAAGTACCGAAACACGAAATTACCAAATGCAATTGTTGAATAAGGCTGTGGTCGCAGCCCTTGGTCACATCAGCGAGAGATGGAGGAAAGAGCTAGTGTAGAGAAGTCCTACATCGGGACTTTAGAAATCGTGAAATGAAGTGTCGAGACACTCAGCACAGGATTGTTGAAATGCCGAAACCCGATTTAAAGGCAATGCCAATAAAATTTATCCAACGACAGATAAAATGAGAATATGATCAAAGCGTTACTATTCTCTCTCTCACAGTTAACTTTTCAGTTACAAATCTGTTAGTGAAATGGACTCATGATTGCCAATCAGTTGGCATTTCAGTTGCTTGGACAGTGGTCTTTCATTTTCTGAAGAGAATGCAAAGTGGAACCGTTGTGGAGAGGTGTATAAAAGAAAATGAGACAGACTGTGTCCAGTTGGTTGTTCTGTATGGGAAAATGAATGAAATTGTGAGAAAAGAAAAAATATAGAATGTGCAGGAGGAGATGAAGAAGATGCACAGTGTAAGATGAAACTCGGAGAAGAGTAAAAGATGAGAAATAGAAGTTGAAGCAGAGAAAAATGACAGAATGAGTTGATGCAGAGCAGACCTGCTGAACAGACAGAGGAAGAGAAGAACAGAAGTTTGTAGAAGACCAGATTTACAGAACAAAGAAAGATCGGTAAGAATTGATTTAACTGTGTATTTGTCTATGTATTCATTCTTTCATATATTAGGGAGGTTGGGAGGTGCTTGGGAGGACTTTTGTCCTCATAGGTTCAAGTGGGATCTTGAACACAGGAAGTTGTAGCTTCCATCTAGTTGCAGTCAGAGAAACCAGGGTGGCAGGGTGGTGCAAGGGAGAACAAGTGTTCACTGTTATACAGGTTGGAGCCTGTGTAACTGGAAGTTGGTGCTTCCATCCAGTTGGTGCTAGAACATACAGGGAGTTGGTACTTTCTTCTAGTGGGTGCTAGAGAAACGAGGGAGTTGGTGCTTCCTTCTAGTGGGTGCTAGAGAAACTAGAGAGTTGGTGCTCTCAAACAAGTTGCAGCTTGTAAAACAGAGGTAGCAGCCTCACATTGAGTTGGTGCTCAATTAAAGATGATGTAAAGAACTTAAAATACTGCCTTTCATTTCGAAGAAGAAGAGGTTTTCTCCCTTTATGGGTTTCCTCATGAAAATCTGTCTCTGTGTATACCTTATGTGTGATTGATGATTTTTACTTTTACTTTCCATATGATGTATAATGTTGATGATCACTTGAAGAAATTTTTAAGAATGTTTTAACAGAATTATTATTGTTTAAGCTCAAAGACAACTGATTCACCCCCCCCTCTCAGTTGTTTTATTAATTTCAACAATTGGTTTCAGAGCGGGTTCCTTTTATTTAAAGGTAGATATGTAAGCTTAAACATGACAAGTCATGAAGGGACTTCAGCCTCTAAGCCCCCTCTGTTTCATGGAAAAAAA
>JZKD02S1752199.1:687243-712588 GCA_000966675.3 Picea glauca | reverse complement strand
TTGAAGAAAGTTTTAAGAATGTTTTAACAGAATTATTATTGTTTAAGCTCAATGACAACTGATTCACCCCCCCCCCTCTTAGTTGTTTTATTAATTTCAACAGAGTAGACTTTGATTTCATAAACCAAGTCGAAGGAATTCTCACTTATCCTATGCTAGTAAGAAGACTCTGGGTTCGAAACATGAAATCCATGATATCTTTATAAAGAGACTAGATCAAGCTAAAAGGAAGAGAAAGAAAAATTATAATCCCCCTAGACCAAAAAGAAGGAAAACCATGGGTCGATACATGGTAGGATGTTCAGAAAGAACACCGACTATATCAAGTGATGCATGAACAGAAAGACAATGTTGAACCTAATAGTGACAGAGAAATACTAGTAATATCTCCATTTTCAATAGGTAAAAATTCAGATATGGAATTGTACAACTAGTAGATGGAGGACTATGAAGCACAATCCAAATAATTTTTGTCAATAAAGGAAATACCTATCAAATCATCTAGATCATGTTTTTCAAATCAAACAGTCCCTATCATCGCCAAAAAAAAATTAAAACAAACACCAAAATTAATATCGACTAATGCATACATAAGAACTTCCACGTGGTTTAATGAAAAAATTTCTTCGTCGACACATGTCAATGAAGTCTCCAAATCAGTTGGAGAACAGGGAAGAATACAAAGTCTATAACAACGAATTTATCCAAATTCGCATTGGTTCTTGGCCCATATGGGTCCAATGTTGAAGTAGTAGCTCTAGTATATCTTTTTATTGTACCCGGCCCCCAGTTGGTTCACGTCACTACTAAAACGACCCAATACAATTTTATGATACCAATTTAAATGTGGAAATTAACATACAGCAAGAAATACAAGTTCATCAGTTGTCCATGCTCTACAAAAACGTAAATATAGTTTCTCAAATGTATGTAGAAATATCTATATAACATACAATAGAATGCCACCATATAAACATGTATTTATATGCATCATTATATTTACAACAATAAGCATTAACCAAGCTAACTCATAGGAGATGCACAACAATGATACATATCGACATTTAACATAATTAAACACAGCAATTAGAACACTTACCTTATAAAACGTGCAACCTACTGTAGAGGACAAATGTTCCTCCCAACCATATCCTTTTTGTTACAATTTTCAACAAGAAGACACCCCTGAGTTTGGGCTATGAATCCACAAGAGACGGATGCCCCTAAGGCTAGTTAATGTCCCCCTTTCAGCAATTAAACTTTTAGCTAATTCTAGTCCACCAAAATCTTCCCTTCAACCTGCACAACCCAAGGGATGGAATCCCCCTTAACTACTCATAATCCCTTAGGCCTTTACACTCTCCTCCAAGGATTCTAACACAAGCTGGAAAAGAAATCTACTTGTTGGGACTTCAAGAACTCTATAACTACAACAAAACATTTCCCAACAGCCAAAACACATACTCCTTGGATGAATTTCTAACAACTCGTCACTCCCATGAACACATTTTTTTCCTTATGAAATTACAGCTCCAAAAAGTAGCCAAACATGTCCACAGAACTTCCCACAAGATCCCAGACTCATAACTCCATTGTTGGTCAGAAAAACTCCATGTAAAAACAACTCTCTATGCGAAAATGTGAATGTGTAAAAATTGGTCCCCCTACCCATACGAATTTCCCCTCTTTCTATTGCTTGCTTGACTTTCACTCCTCCTCAAGTTCTATGTACTCATCCCCCATTCTCTCAATAACTATGGGAAGTGACTCTCACACCAACCCTCTTACATGAATTCAATGATTGGGCTCCAGAACACTCAACAACTAATGGTAGGTTCATGGCAAGGACAATTTAAAAAAAAATAGGAAATGGGTTTTGGTTTAATAGATTTGCGTAACTCTCCCCCTTGGACCCTTTCCATCTCTTGTGGATACTTATCCCCCAATATATTTCAGTGTCCATATGCATATGGTAATACATTTTTATTCATTATATTTCAATTTATATTGTTTACATATTGGCTCTCCACCAAACATCACATTTACAATATACATTGCTTGGCTCTTCAGCCACATGCTAAATTTATAATACACATCACTAGTTTGGGGTTTGAAAATGGGGAAGTTACATCACTGACTCGCAACGAACTCTAGTGTACCATTTTCTCTAGAAAAGTACATAATAAATACTACTGCAAATTTAGCGATGCCTTAGACCCAACAGTCAGGAACATCCATATCAAAACTTATTGTGATATCTATGAAGCTTCGACCAATCATGCAACAAGAGATTCTTCACACAATATAGGAAATGTATTTCCCAAGTTGTTTCATATATGCAAAGAAAACAATCATTCCACCCAAGAATGTCGGTTGAACGATAAGAACAGAACAAATATACACCTAGTCTATCATACACAAGTAGTCGACCAAAATTTCGACCAAGGGAACGACTATCGACGTCGAGGTCGAGGTGGATACCAAGGTCGAGGTGGAGGAGGATGAAGAATATTTTGAAGAGAACATGCCCAAGGATGATACCACTGCTTTAACTGCTAGAAAGAAGACCACATCAATCCAAACTGCCCGATAAAAGACATAATAGATTTAAATTTATATAATATTTGTGGAGTGGGAGATCATTCCCTAGAAGACTGTTCGATTGTGCTTGAAAAAGTCATGACCAAGAGATGTGTAAACCTATTACATACAGTGTCGAAAAAAGATATTTTGAATTCAAAAAATCTCCATGTGATCACAAGATCGAGAGGTGGTAAAGATAATTACACCGAGGCGCCAAATCAAAAAGGAAATAAAGTACCATATATGAACCCGAACAAGGAAGAGAGGATAATGAAAGAAGCATTTAATTTCTTTAAAAATATCAACTAGGACAAATTAAATGAAGGATTGTCAATTATTTCAACCACCTCCATTGATGAATTTCTACAACTACTAAAAGAAAAACAATCGGTAGAATTCCTTATTGACCTACTGAATATATTGAGAGAATATAAAAAAAATCAAAGACCAGTAAAAAGTGTAAGGAAGCTATATCAAGACAAAACCACAAGCATCTTTGACCCTCAAGTCCACCTAGAAGTCAATGGCACATGATTAAAAAAATCGTGACTGATTTTGGATCACAAGTGAACATCCTTCCTAAAGAAACATGGATTCAACTCATAACACCCCAACTACAACCGAAAATGAACTACTTAAACTTAGCAGATCAAAGATTCATCGAACTAATTGGCACTCTCAAAAGTTTATTCACTTCTACAATGGGAATTCCGATGTGAGTAGACTTTGATGTCATAAACCAAGTCAAAGGAATTCTCACTTATCCTGTGCTAGTAAGAAGACTCTGGATTCGGAATATGAAATCCATGATATATTTATAATGGGACTAGATCAAGCTTAAAGGAAGCGAAAGAAAAATTATAATCCCCCTAGACCAAAAAGAAGTAAAACCATGGGCCGATACATGGTAGGACGTTTAGAAAACACACCGACTATATCAAGTGATGCATGAACAGAAAGACAATGTTTAACCTAATAGTGATGGAGAAATACTAGTAATATCGCCATTTTCAATAGGTAAAAATTCAGATATGGAATTGTACAACTAGCAGATGGAGGACTATGAAGCACAAGCCAAATAATGTTTGTCAATAGAGGAAATACCTATCAAATGATCCAGATCATGTTTTTCGAATCACACAGTCCCTCTCATCGCCAAAACAAAATTAAACCAAACACCAAAATTAATACCAACTAATGCATACATAAGAACTTACACGTGGTTTAATGAAAAAATTTCTTCGTCGACACATGTCAACACAGTCTCCAAATCAGTTGGAGAACAAGGAATAATACAAAGTATGTAACAACAAATTTATCCAAATTCCCATTGGTTCTTGGCCCATATGGGTCCAATGTTGAAGTAGTAGCTCTGGTATAACTTTTTATTGTACCCGGCCCCCAGTTGGGTCACGTCACTACTAAAACAACCCAATATAATTTATGATACCAATTTAAATGTGGAAATTAACATACAACAAGAAATACAAGTTCATCAGTTGTCCATGCTCTACAAAAACGTAAATATAGTTGCTCAACTGTACGTAGAAATATCTATATAACATACAATAGAATCCCACCATATAAACATGTATTTAAATGCATCATTCTATTTACAACAAGAAACATTAACCAAGCTAACTCATAGTAGATGCACAACAATGATACATATCGACATTTAACATAATTAAACACAACAAGTAGAACACTTACCTTATAAAAGGTGAAACCTACTACAGAGGAAAAATGTTCCTCCCAACCATATCCTTGTTGTTATAGATCTCAACAAGAAGACACCCCTGATTTGGGGCTATGAATCCAGAAGAGACGGATGTTCCTAAGGCTGGCTAATGTCCCCCTTTTAGCAATTAAACGTTTAGCCAATTTTGGTCCACCAAAATCTTCCCTTCAACCTGCACAACCCAAGGGATGAAATCCTCGTTCACTACTCACAATCCCTTAGGCCTTTACACTCTCCTCCGGGGCTTCTAGCACAAGTTGGAAAAGAAATCTACTTGTTGGGACTTCAGGAACTCTATAACTACAACACAAATTTTCCCAACAGCCAAAACACATACTCGTTTGATGAATTTCTAAAAAATCGTCACTCCCATGAACACATTTTTTTCTCCATGAAATTACAACTCCAAAAAGTAGCCAAACATGTCCACAGAACTTCCTACAAGATCCCACACTCAGAACTCCATCGTTGGTCAGAAAAACTCCATGTAAAAACAACTCTTTATGCGAAAATGTGAATGTGTAAAAATTGGTCCCCCTACCCATACGAATTTCCTCTCTTTCTCTTGCTTGCTTGACTTTCACTCTTCCTAAAGCTGAATGTACTCATCCCCCATTCTCTCAATAACTATGGGAAGTGACTCTCCCACCAACCCTCTTACATGAATTCAATGATTGGGCTCCATAACACTCAACAACTAATGGAAGGTTCATGGCAAGGACAATTTAGAGAAAAATAGGAAATGGGTTTTGGTTTAATAGATTTGGGTAACTCTCCCCCTTGGACCCTTACCCTCTCTTGCGGATACTTATCCCCCAATATATTTCAGTGTCCATATGCATATGGAAATACATTTTTATTCATTATATTTCAATTTATATTGTTTACATATTGACTCTCCACCAAACATCACATTTACAATATACATTGCCTAGCTCTTCAGCCACATGCTAAATCTATAATACACATCACTAGTTTGGGGTTTGAAAATGAGGAAGTTACATCACTCACTCGCAACAAACTCTGGTGTACCATTTTCTCTAGAAAAGTACATAATAAAGACTACTACAAATTTAGCGATGCCTTAGACCCAACAGTCAAGAACATCCATATCAAAACTTACTATGATATCTATGAAGCTTCGACCAATCATGCAACAAGAGATTGCCCACACAATATAAGAAATGTATTTCCCAAGTGGTGTCATATATGCAAAGAAAACAATCATTCCACCCAAGAATGTTAGTTGAACGATAAGAACGGAACAAATATACAACTAGTCTATCATACACAAGTAGTCGACCAAAATTTCGACCAAGGGAACGACTATAGAGGTCGAGGTTGAGGTGGATACCAAGGTCGAGGTAGAGGAGGATGAAGAATATTTTGAGGAGAACATGACCAAGGATGATACTACTTCTTTAACTGTTGGAAAGAAGACCACATCAGTCCAAACTGCCTGATAAAAGACATAATAGATTTAAATTTATATAATATTTGTGGAGTGGGAGATCACTCCCTAGAAGACTGTTCGATTGTGCTTGAAAAAGTCACGACAAAGAGATGTGTAAACCATTTACATACAGTGTCGAAAAAAGATATTTTGAATTCAAAAAATCTCCATGTGGTCACAAGATCGGGAGCAGGTAAAGATAACTACTCCGAGGCACCAAATTGACAAGGAAATAAAGTACCATATATGAACCCCAACAAGGAAGAGAGGATAATGAAAGAAGCATTTAATTTCTTTAAAAATATCAACTAGGATAAATTAAATGAAGGATCATCAAGTATTTCAACCACCTCCATTAATGAATTTCTACAATGACTAAAAGAAAAACAGTCGGTAGAATTCCTTATTGACCTACTGAATATATTGAGAGAATATAAAAAAAATCAAAGACCAGTAAAAAGTGTAAGGAAGCTATCTCAAGACAAAACCACAAGCATCTTTGACACTCAAGTCCACCTAGAAGTCGATGGGCACGTGATTAAAAAAATCGTGACTGGTTTTGGATCACAAGTGAACATCCTTCCTAAAGAAACATGGATTCGACTCATAACACCCCAACTACAACTGAAAATGAACCACTTAAACTTATTAGATCAAAGATTCATCGAACTAATTGGCACTCTCAAAAGTGTAATCACTTCTATAATGGGAATTCCGACGTGAGTAAACTTTGATGTCATAAACCAAGTCAAAGGAATTCTCACTTATCCTGTGCTAGTAAGAAGACTCTGGGTTCGAAACATGAAATCCATGATATCTTTATAAAGAGACTAGATCAAGGTGAAAGGAAGCGAAAGAAAAATTATACTCCTCCTAGACCAAAAAGAAGGAAAACCATGGGCCGATACATGGTAGGACGTTCAGAAAGAACACCGACTATATCAAGTGATGCATGAAAAGAAAGACAATGTTGAACCTAATAGTGACAGAGAAATACTAGTAATATCTCTATTTTCAATAGGTAAAAATTCAGATATGGAATTGTACAACTAGCAGATGGAGGACTATGAAGCACAAGCCAAATAATGTTTGTCAATAGATAAAATACCTATCAAATGATCCAGATCATGTTTTTCGAATCACACAGTCCCTATCATTTCCAAAACAAAATTAAAACAAACACCAAAATTAATACTGACTAATGCATACATAAGAACTTCCACGTCGTTTAATGAAAAAATTTCTCCGTCGACACATGTCAACAAAGTCTCCAAAACATTTGGAGAACAAGGAAGAATACAAAGTCTGTAACAACCAATTTATCCAAATTCACATTGGTTCTTGGCCCATATGGGTCCAATGTTGAATTAGTAGCTCTGGTATAACTTTTTATTGTACCTGGCCACCAGTTGGGTCACGTCACTACTAAAATGAACCAATACAATTTATGATACCAATTTAAATGCAGAAATTAACATACAAAATCTTCCCTTCAACCTGCACAACCCAAGGGATGGAATCCCCCTTAACTACTCACAATCCCTTAGGCCTTTACACTCTCCTCCAATCCTTCTAACACAAGTTGGAAAAGAAATCTACTTGTTGGGACTTCAAGAACTCTATAACTACAACAAAAAAATTCCCAACAGCCAAAACGCATACTCCTTGGAAGAATTTCTAACAACTCGTCACTCCCATGAACACATTATTTTCTTTATGAAATTACAGCTCCAAAAAGTAGCCAAACATGTCCACAGAACTTCCCACAAGATCCCACACTCATAACTCCATTGTTGGTCAGAAAAACTCCATGTAAAAATAAATCTATGCGAAAATGTGAATGTGTAAAAAATGGTCCCCCTACCCATACGAATTTCCCCTCTTTCTATTGCTTGCTTGAATTTCACTCCTCCTCAAGTTCTATGTACTCATCCCCTATTCTCTCAATAACTATGGGAAGTGACTCTCACACCAACCCTCTTACATGAATTCAATGATTGGGCTCTAGAACACTCAACAACTAATGGAAGGTTCATGGCAAGGACAATTTAAAAAAAAATAGGAAATGGGTTTTGGTTTAATAGATTTGCATAACTCTCCCCAATGGACCCTTGCCCTCTCTTATGGATACTTATCCCCCAATATATTTCAGTGTCCATATGCATATGGCAATACTTTTTTATTCATTATATTTCAATTTATATTGTTTACATATTGGCTCTCCACCAAACATCACATTTACAATATACATTGCTTGGCTCTTCAGCCACATGCTAAATTTATAATACACATCACTAGTTTGGGGTTTGAAAATGGGGAAGTTACGTCACTGACTTGCAATGAACTCTAGTGTACCATTTTCTCTAGAAAAGTACATAATAAATACTACTGCAAATTTAGCGATGCCTTAGACCCAATAGTTAGGAACATCCATATCAAAACTTATTGTGATATCTATGAAGCTTCGACCAATCATGCAACAAGAGATTCTTCACACAATATAGGAAATGTATTTCCCAAGTTGTGTCATATATGCAAAGAAAACAATCATTCCACCCAAGAATGTCGGTTGAACGATAAGAACAGAACAAATATACACCTAGTCTATCATACACAAGTAGTCGACCAAAATTTTGACCAAGGGAACGACTATCGAGGTCGAGGTCGAGGTGGATACCAAGGTCGAGGTGGAGGAGGATGAAGAATATTTTGAAGAGAACATGCCCAAGGATGATACCACTACTTTAACTGCTAGAAAGAAGACCACATCAGTCCAAATTGCCCGATAAAAGACATAATAGATTTAAATTTATATAATATTTGTGGAGTGGGAGATCACTCCCTAGAAGACTGTTCGATTGTGCTTGAAAAGGTCACGACAAAGAGATGTGTAAACCTATTACATACAGTGTCGAAAAAAGATATTTTGAATTCAAAAAATCTCCATGTGATCACAAGATCGAGAGGGGGTAAAGATAATTACTCCGAGGCGCCAAATTGACAAGGAAATAAAGTACCATATATGAACCCCAACAAGCAAGAGAGGATAATGAAATAAGCATTTAATTTCTTTAAAAATATCAACTAGGATAAATTAAATGAAGGATCGTCAATTATTTCAACCACCTCCATTAATGAATTTCTACAACTACTAAAAGAAAAACAATCGGTAGAATTCCTTATTGACCTACTGAATATATTGAGAGAATATAAAAAAAATCAAAGACCAGTAAAAAGTGTAAGGAAGCTATCTCAAGACAAAACCACAAGCATCCTTGACCCTCAAGTCCACCTAGAAGTCGATGGGCACATGATTAAAAAAATCGTGACTGATTTTGGATCACAAGTGAACATCCTTCCTAAAGAAACATGGATTCAACTCATAACACCCCAACTACAACAAAAAATGAACCACTTAAAGTTAGCAGATCAAATATTTATCAAACTAATTGGCACTCTCAAAAGTTTAATCACTTCTATAATGGGAATTCAAACATGAGTAGACTTTGATGTCATCAACCATGTCGAAGGAATTCTCACTTATCTTGTGCTAGTAAGAAGACTTTGCGTTCAGAACATGAAATTCATGATATCTTTATAAAGAGACTAGATCAAGCTGAAAGGAAGCGAAAGAAAAATTATAATCCCCCTAGACCAAAAAGAATGAAAACCATGGGCCGATACATGGGAGGACGTTCAGAAATCGCACTGACTATATCAAGTGATGCATGAACAGAAAGACAATGTTGAACCTAATAGTGACAGAGAAATACTAGTAATATCTCAATTTTCAATAGGTAAAAATTCAGATATGGAATTGTACAACTAGCAGATGGAGGACTATGAAGCACAAGCCAAATAATTTTTGTCAATAAAGGAAATACCTATCAAATCATCCAGATCATGTTTTTCAAATCACACAGTCCCTATCATCACCAAAACAAAATTAAAAAAAACACCAAAATTAATACTGACTAATGCATACATAAGAACTTCCATGTGGTTTAATGAAAAAATTTCTTCGTCGACACATGTCAACGAAGTCTCCAAATCAGTTGGAGAACAAGGAAGAATACAAAGTCTGTAACAATGAATTTATCCAAATTCGCATTAGTTCTTGGCCCATATGGGTCCAAGTTTGAAGTAGTAGCTCTGGTATAACCTTTTATTGTACCCAGCCCCCAGTTGGGTCATGTCACTACTAAAATGACCCAATACAATTTATGATACCAATTTAAATGCGGAAATTAACATACAACAAGAAATAATAGTTTATCTGTTGTCCATGCTCTACAAAAATGTAAATATAGTTGCTCAATTGTACGTAGAAATATCTATATAACATACAATAGAATTCCACCATATAAACATGTATTTAAATGCATCATTCTATTTACAACAAGAAGCCTTAACCAAGCTAACTCATAGTAGATGCACAACAATGATACATATCGACATTTAACATAATTAAACACAGCAATTAGAACACCTACCTTATAAAATGTGCAACCTACTATAGAGGACAAATGTTCCTCCCAACCATATCCTTGTTGTTACAGTTATCAACAAGAAGTCACCCCTGAGTTGGGGCTATGAATCCACAAGAGACGAATGTCCTTAAGGCTATTTAATGTCCCCCTTTCAGCAATTAAACTTTTAGCTAATTCTAGTCCACCAAAATCTTCCGTTCAACCTGCACAACCCAAGGGATGGAATCCCCCTTCACTACTCACAAGCCCTTAGGCCTTTACACTCTCCTCCAAGGCTTCTAGCACAAGTTGGAAAAGCAATCTACTTGTTGGGACTTCAAGAACTCTATAACTACAACAAAAAATTTCCCAACAGCCAAAACACATACTCCTTGGATGAATTTCTAACAACTCGTCACTCCCATGAACACATTTTTTTCTCCATAAAATTACAGCTCCAAAAATTAGCCAAACATGTCCATAGAACTTCCCACAAGATCCCACACTCATAACTCCATTGTTGGTCAGAAAAACTCCATGTAAAAACAACTCTCTATGCGAAAATGTGAATGTGTAAAAGTTGGTCCCCCTACCCATACGAATTTCCTCTCTTTCTCTTGCTTCCTTGACTTTCACTCTTCCTCAAGTTGAATGTACTCATCCCCCATTCTATCAATAACTATGGGAAGTGACTCTCACACCAACCCTCTTACATGAATTCAATGATTGGGCTCCAGAACACTCAACAACTAATGGAAGGTTCATGGCAAGGACAATTTAGAGAAAAATAGGAAATGGGTTTTGGTTTAATAGATTTGGGTAACTCTCCCCCTTGGACCCTTTCCCTCTCTTGTGGATACTTATCCCCCAATATATTTTAGTGTCCATATGCATATGGAAACACATTTTTATTCATTATATTTCAATTTATATTGTTTACATATTAGCTCTCCACCAAACATCACATTTACAATATACATTGCTTGGCTCTTCAGCCACATGCTAAATTTATAGTACACATCACTAGTTTGGGGTTTGAAAATGGGGAAGCTGCATCACTCACTCGCAACGAACTTTGGTGTACCATTTTCTCTAGAAAAGTACATAATAAAGACTACTGCGAATTTAGCGATGCCTTAGACCCAATATTCAGGAACATCCATATCAAAACTTATTGTGATATTTATGAAGCTTCGACCAATCATGCGACAAGAGATTGTCCACACAATATAATAAATGTATTTCCCAAGTGGTGTCATATATGCAAAGAAAACAATCATTCCACCCAAGAATGTTGGTTGAATGATAAGAACAGAACAAATATACACCTAGTCTATCATACACAAGTAGTCGACCAAAATGTCGACCAAGGGAATGACTATAGAGGTCGAGTTCGAGGTGGATACCAAGGTCGAGGTAGAGGAGGATGAAGAATATTTTGAAGAGAACATGGCCAAGGATGATACTACTACTTCAACTACTGGAAAGAAGACCACATCAGTCCAAATTGCCCAATAAAAGACATAATAGATTTAAATGTATAGAATATTTGTGGATAGGGATATCATTCCCTAGAATACTGTTCGATTGTGCTTGAATAAGTCACGACCAAGAGAGGTGTAAAACTATTACATACAGTGTCGAAACAAGATATTTTGAATTCAAAAAATCTCCATGTGGTCACAAGATCGGGAGGGGGTAAAGATAATTACTTTGAGGCACCAAATCGACAAGGAAATAAAGTACCATATATGAACCCCAACAAGGAAGAGAGGATAGTGAAAGAAGCATTTATTTTCTTTAAAAATATCAACTAGGATAAATTATATGAAGGATCATCAAGTATTTCAACCACCTCCATTAATGAATTTCTACAACTACTAAAAGAAAAACAGTCGGTAGAATTCCTTATTGACCTACTGAATATATTGAGAGAATATAAAAAAAAATCAAAGGAAAGTAAAAAGTGTAAGGAAGCTATCTCAAGACAAAACCACAAGCATCTTTGACCCTCAAGTCCACCTAGAAGTCGATGGGCACATGATTAAAGAAATCATGTCTGATTTTGGATCACAAGTGAACATCCTTCCTAAAGAAACATGGATTCGAATGACACAGTCCCTATCGTTGCCAAAAAAAAATTAAAACAAACACAAAAATTAATACTAACTAATGCATACATAAGAACTTCCACGTGGTTTAATGAAAAACTTTCTTCATCAACACATGTCAACAAAGTCTCCAAATCAGTTGGAGAACAAGGAAGAATACAAAGTCTGGTTGAATCCTTTACTGGCCAAGCCGCTTGATGGTGGGAGACTCATGAAAAATGACTTCAAACATGGAATATCACCACATTATACTTTGTGGAAATATTCGGTGGGAGAAAGATATCTGCAAACATCGACATCCCGATCTTTAAACCTAGATTCGACCTAGTGATCGACATACAAAAGTGCGAGAAAAAATGGAAAAAAGTAAGATATAGTGATGAAATAATATGGCCACATATGTTCCCAAATACATTATATGATATACCACACAAGTGGTATCAGATTGAGGAATCATTGAGGCACACATTTCACTGGAATGTGATTAAAAGTAACTTTCTTAATTACTTGAAGTCGGAAAAGAAAAAAAACTTTTGCAAACAACTGCAACTGAAATCAAGAGTTCTATACAAAAAACAAATTCCAAAGCAAAGAAGGCAAAAGGAGAAATCAAACAAAAATAGAAGTTAAGAAAGATTAGCAAAAACTTAAATAAAGTACTTAATAAGTTAATTTCCTTAGTTAGGTATAGAAAAAATGTTCAAAAACTGCTAGATATACAACCAACACAACTCATCAGAGCATTCACTCGCACAAAAATGGGAAGAGAATAAAGCCCCTGGCTAACAATCAGATTAGAAACATAGTACGTAGAAACAAGTTCAATCCGTGAATGAGACTTAGGACATTACTTAAATAAGTACATCAACCAACCAACTAATCAAGATATTCATCACCCAATTGAAGAAAAAACACACAAGTATGAATTTCTCCGACCAAGCAAGCAAGGAAGATATGAAGTGAGTGAGCATACAAGCAATCGAAAGCATGGATTCAAAATACCAAGTACTAATAGAATCGACCAAATATCAGAATGAAATGTGACTAAGTGCTTTGACCAAACCAACCAAGTAGTCCTACCAACCCAACCAAACAGTCCTACCAAATACTGATCAAATCAAGCATGCAGTCCAAGAAAATAAAACTAAAAGAATTGGTATAATTAAATTGCATGAATACATTGATTCTATTCATACTTGATAGGACAAGAATATCCTTCATGTCATTGTCAATGCGTAGATTAATTCATATGAACAAAAAGTTAATTTTGACACAAACATCAAGGTGAATGAATTAATATCCCCACTGGCGGAATTAAAGTCTCCACTCCACCTCCCACCTATAAATTTAGAGGAAGCATACGATTTCGCCTCACTATTTTTTTCACCTGAGCAACTGCATAATCAAGACCAAGAAACCCCAATTACACAACCCAACCCCAAATCAACCAATCCCTAAGAAACTATTGAAATTCCTAGGATGAGGGGCCAAGCAAATCCTCCGACTAACCCATGAGTAAAAACTAAGCTGGATAATACATGCACAACAGAGCTCGAAGTACAACTACAAAACATTCGCGCAACAAGAATGGAAGAATTTGACTAGTCACGTCATTGGAATAATTTCACCGCTTGGGGTATGGAAGAAGGACAATGGAAAGAGGAAACACAAATTATTGAAAAACTGGGAATCAAACATATCCTAGGTGTGTCGCAGGTTGTCGAGTTCAATGGTTGGAAAGAAGAGGTTCCCAAGTATCTTATTAGCCGGTATCACACTGGCTCCCTATGTATAAATTACCTATTCGACATCACTGGAGGATTAATCCACAAAATCACTGGAATACCACATGGAGTTACGCTCGTACCTAAAACTACAAATACAAATTAATGGATCCAAATCCTCATAGAAGGGATGACGACCAAAAATGCCAAAGGGATCTTGATCAACAAAGTCATTGATCCCTGTGCCAAATGGATTTTCATTATAAATTCTTTATGATTTATAGCCACGGTTCAATCTTCAGATGTAAATCCCACAATGCTGGAGCCAATTGGTCAAACCTTGAACTTTGAATCCTAGTTCGACTGGGCAGAATGCTTAGTCACATTGATAAAAAGTAATTTTCAGGACTATCAGGTGAACAACAGGGCCATTTGTTTCCCTTCACTCTTAATTTGGATAGCCATGAGCCATGTAGGGTCAGTCGGGGAACCCACGTTTACAACAAAACAAACTCTGACCATGCATAACTATGTTGCTTTTGCACCAAGAGTAGTTGAACCTTCGTACTCTCCCCCTGCAGAGATAATGTTCAAATGTTGGGTTGACCACATAAATAATTCTTCCCACAAATGGCGAGTGGAGAAAAAGGTTCATTGAGCCTTGCCACCAAGCACTTACATCCAATTAAGTCTCTACTACACTAAACTTTGGTGTGGCATCAGCAGGGGACCAACACTAGCAAAGCTAGATTTCTAGTCGACTAAACTCCATATTTTTAAATAGCTTGACAGATAATTGGGGTATCAAACACATATCCCTCCAAAGGTACTAAGTGATATTTCATCTATCATTACACCATTTACCAATGGTGAACAAGAAGAATAAAGGGAATTAGATTTATGCACTATTCCCTTTGTACAAAATCTTGACATTGTAGCCAATCCTTAGGAAAAATTTACTCTGACAATGAAGAAACAACAGAAGAAAACAATTAGGGCAAAGCAATTTATTGAGGCTTCAGTGGTACCAGAATACATCAGCATCATATGGCATCAAACATTCAAATCAGATATAGCTTTGACTTTTAAAGACCCCTTAATCAAAGAAAAACTAATTTCTTTCGTAAACAAGCTAGCCAAAAAGACCCTACAGAGGGAAAAAATCAAGCAGTAACCCAAAATATCCTAAATTCAAGCATTGGCCCTAAATTTCAAGAAATAATGGTAGAAATAGATTCAAATAAGTTTGAAGCAAGAAAGAAAAAGGCCTCCCTTGAAAAACAAATGGAAACAAGGACATAGAAAAAACATAGGATTGTGGAACAACAAGAATAGAACATTGGTCGATCGACACGAATCACCACACATCAGTTGAAACTAATTCAACCCAGCCTCAAAAAAGAAATAATGCCAAAAAAAGCAATGCACAATTGACCTTACAGGAGAGTCTCCTCCACTAAAGGCTACATCGGTTGTTGAAGAAACAAGTTCAGCAAGGATGAAAGCATAACAAAAAAAGAATCCTAGGAAAGGTCATTGGAAAGTATCAACAAAAGAAACACCAACTGACTGACCTTCCCATCAYAGTAACCAAGGAAGTGTAGMRCACTYAGGAGAAAAGGATYYTGAYGACACCAATYAGACAAATATTGACAATAGGTYRAATTTTGTAATTGAAGAGGTTATCACCTTCATATCCCGACCAACAACTGGCCAACACCAACAGAAGMAATCAATTGAACATATAGCAGAGGCAGTAGGTCCAGATACATAAGGGATAGTCGACACCATAATTAATGATACACAACCCAGGTTTGAACCTGCCAATATCCTAAATTCAGATCTGCTTCCTAAAAATCCATCCCCTAGAAATATTCATATGAATCAGTAGAGCTCTTCCGAGCACAACACCAATACAAAGAATATCATTCCATGAGACTAGGAAGAAAATCAAGGTGTCAAGAACCTCGTTAATCAAAAAGAAACTGTGGAAAATTTCGATCAAACTCAAGGGAAGAATGAAATTAAAAAAGACACCTACATTGATTCCGACAAGCACAATGAACAAGGAGGAATGGCCCAGAAAAAGGAAAATATTAAACATAAGAAGAGCACCGACCCTAAATCTGTCACTTTTACAACATTCAGACCGGTCGACTCAATAGAATAGACTACAGAAACAATATTCAAACTAGGGATCACATCAAATGAGAAAATAATGAAATTATATACTGAAGTATCTAAGGAAGCAACAACTAGGTGGAAGAAAGCTACCATATATGGCACCCAACTTATGGCCAGAAAAAGTAAAGAAAAATAGATATTGAAAAATACTGCACTCTTAGCAAAAGAAAAATTAGTCTAAGAACAACATATAGAAGGTGTGGATCCATTAGCTCCAATTAGAAAGTTAATCGATTCAGTTATAAGCACAACAACCAATAACCAAGAAAAAATCCAACATCTGAGGTAGGAAAACAAGAATCTAAAACAACAAGAAGTAGTTGGAAATTGAGAAATAACCAGGAGAGACTTTCCCAATATACAACAACAATTTCACAATCTGAAATGGACAAATTCAAGGGGATTCAAGACCAAGTAGAAAGGGCCAAATCACAGGAAACCATTTTGAGTATAGTGCTTAACAACTAGCCCACATATTTCTTTGATGCATACAACAAACTTAAAATGAAAAAAACTACAATTGCCGACTTGGAAGCAACCTGACTTTTTGCTACTGATGAAAAATCCAAGAAATCTCCAGCCAGTTAGCAAAGAAAAATTAGTCAAGCTAGAGTTGACAAGACAAGAAAGAGAATGGATAAAGGAAGCAAGAAAATCCCGAATGGTAACATACCAAGCTATAAAGCACCTCAACATGATAAAATGAAAAACTGAGGAAATAAAGGAAACCATCAACCCACATTTGACCTCAGTAAATGAAACACCTTTAATAGAAAAAATAGAACTTCTAAGGTAATTGAAGACAATGGAAATAGAGGCACGACATTTTGTCAAGGAATGGAAAATGTTCTCTATGCATTTTCTACAGTCATCCCCAACCATCTATCAAACTACATTTGGCAAGTTACCACATGCACCTGTAGACCAGTCAAAGGGACCATCATCTTACCAGAAAGAAATCCATCTTTTCAATCCTGGACCATCTGAATTAGACATATTAGTTTCCAATTATCAATCAGCAACACCACAAGTAATCATTGAATTGTATGAAGAGTCACATATTCCAGTGAAAAAAACATCCTTTCCAACTAATGTACAGATGCATGAATGGGAGATTCCTCGAGGCACAAACATGTAGCCAAAAAAGATATTAAGCAGCCACAATCAAAACCAACATTCTCTCTTCTCTTCTTTATTATTATCATTTTGTAATAGAATCAGAAGAAGGACATAGTAGAAAATTTTGTAAATTTTGTAATTTTGTCACACTCCCCTCTTGCTCAGGGTGAGCAAGGAATTGAAGGATGGGGGGAGATGTTTTAGGGGCTATCTAGATCTACCAACTAGATGCCCCAATCGAATAAACTGTAGTAGTCAATTAGGGAAGTCGGTTAAATATGTAGATAGAGTCGACCGATGTGACAGTTAATGTAATCGACTAGTAATTGTATAACACACACACACACACACATCATTACGTAATGGAAAGATAGAGGTTTTTTTGTCTTCATTTAATAAAATGATTTGATGGTTCTCCTAGTATTATGTATGTATATCTGTATTCTTTTTTTCTTCTATATATGATGCTATAACATGCATTTCTCTATGTTAGGATCTACTGGCAACTTCTCGTACTTTCTCCCTGACTACAACAAGCCTTGTATCCTAATCTGGGTTTGTAATTACCTATAGGATTCAAAGACCAAATAAGTTGTTCTTCCTCATTATTTAGTATATATATTTCATTACATGTTCTCAGAGTCCAGTGCCTTGGATTAGTCTCCATACATTCTTGGCTGCTAGTTCCTTTGAAAAAAGGAAAATGTTCTTAAGGCCCCATATACCTTGATATTGTGGAACACAAAGTTGTTTTTACAAGGATAACACCATCAATTTTTTCCCTACCTCTCTAGACAAAATGAAAATAAAACATAATTTCTTGATTTTTTCTAGGACTCCCTTCGGAATCCAAGCCAGGGACATCCAATAATTGAGAATAGTTTCCAGTGCTGATTTGATAAGAACCAATCAACCACCTCTGGAGATCCATCGATTGCACCATGTATTTAATTTCTTCTCAATCTTGGCTATTAGCCACTAGCAGTTACCTTTTTTATATTGGTTCTCTTTCAAATGAAAACCCAAATATTTCATTCTATCATCTAATTCCATTACCTAGAAAGGAAAAACCTTGGAGAATGGGGATTTTTCATACTCCATGAGACCCCAGAATAAGGATAATTTTAAGGATGGAAATTTATTTTAAAATGTCGAAATCTTGGCCAATCTTACTAGTTCTTAATATGCAAACTATAACAAAAAAATAGCGATATTGTTTTAAAAATATTCAAATTTCTAAGGATTTTATCTATTTTGTATAAAATTTTGGCAAATTTTAAGGTAAAATAATTTTATCCTATAGAACTTGGGAGAATCATTTTTAGAAAAAATGGAAATTGGTAAATCTTTTTTTGGGAAAAAAACATAGAAAATTATCCCATGGGCGATATATAGCCCCCTAAATTTTTCCCTACCCAAAAAGAGATCATTCACTTGTCAATTTTTAACATCATACTTTTTTCCTCACTGAAGAGATTGATAATCTCAATAAGTTTCTCAACCATCCTTTTGGTTCATTCACAAAATATTAAACTGTCATCGAGAAAGAATAAGTTTGTGACATTGCATAAACTTCCCACATTTATACCTTTGATGTTCCCAAATTCGGAGGCCTCCTTAAGAGACTTTCTCATACCTTTTGCAACCATAAGAAATAAGAGGGAGGATAGAGGAAAACCCTTTATTATCCTTCTTTTAGACTCAAAAAATGGAGACACAACATCATTGATGATAATTTCAAAAGAGACCAAGTTGATACAACTAATTAAAAAAGAAATAAAGCCATGGAAAAAGCCTAAATGATTAAGGATGATTCTAATGAAGATCCAAGTTACTCGGTTAAAGGATTTAGAAAGGCCCACCTTCATAGTTAGGTATTTTAATTTCCTGGTCTTTATTGAGTGAATATCCTCTTGCGCTATCCCCAAACCTTGTATATTTTCCTCCCTTTTATGAAACCAAAATTATTCAGAGAGATTTGACGAGAGAGAATTCCTTTCATCCCGCTAGCATATTTTTGCAGACAATTTTGTAAATAAAATTACAAAAGGATATGGGTCTGAAATTCTCAAAATGAAAGGGATTATCAATATCAGGGATTAGACCTAGGAATGTTGTATCAAAATATGCAAACATTCTTCATGAAGTTCTAGAGACCTCAACCACTCTCTCAAGGTCCTCTTCAATGAAGTCAAAAAAACCATAAAAGAATTGAATAGTAAGGGTATCCATCCCAGGGCTTTTATATTTTTGGAAGTTTTGGAGGGATTAAAGGAGCTCCTTTTTTCTAACTTCTTCCATTAACTCTTAGTTATCTTTTGGGTGGAAAAATATTGGAAATATGTTAGCCAATCTAAGTATTTCTTCTATAGTTTCTCTAGATTATTTTTTAAAGAGATAATGAAAATACTTTACCGCTTCATAAGCCATCTCTGAGAATTGTGTTGACATGGAGCCATCATCTTTGTCTATCCTCAAAACTAATTTAATTGTTTTTCCTATTATTGGCATACCTATGGAAAAATTGGTATTTTCATCCCCTGCCTACAACTAGATAAATCTGCTCTAAATTCTCCATTCTTTCTCTTTGTCAATATAAATCTTCCTTTTTATCTTCCAAAAGTTTTATCTCTTCCTTTCAATTTTCTATGAGGAAAAAAAATCCTTCTTTGTTATAGCAAGAGTCTAGAAATTCTTTATCTTCCCTTATGATCCTATCATCCTTCTTTTTTTCTCATTAAACCAATTAATTGCAAATTTTTTTACCCTTCTAAGGTTTTGATGAAATTGGATGGGGGTTGATTCATCGAGAGAAGCATCGAAGGGCTTCCACACTTGTTTTATTTTTTTAGGAAATACTCATCCTTTAACCATTCAGGATTTATTTTGAAGGGACTAGGAGGTTTTTCTTGTGTTGGGGTGAGACCACTTCCAGAAATACATTATTGTGGTCAAAGTCCTCCTAAATAAACCCATTGGTGCAATCTAACTACTTCATCTAGAAAATCTTATGATATTACAAAATGATCTAATATTTTTGCAATTCAGGCTTCCCTTATCCTCTTGTTCCTCTAGGTCAAGGTTAGTTTAGTAGGCTTTATGTCTAGAAACCTTTCTATTTCCAATTTTTTTTTGAAAAAAACATAGAGTTTATCTACATGATATACTAGCCCCATGACCTATATATCCCCCAGAGAGAAATTGAGGTCTCCTCTAATTATCACTAGTCCTCTTTGAGTCTAACCTCTAGTCTTGCAGAAAGATTCTTATTATTACATCATTTCTTTGTAAGGGCCATATATGTCCATACAAGTGATTTATTTCCCAAGATCCAAGGAGAATAAGGTAGTCCCCAACCCTAATAAAAAATCCCAGGAATTAGTAAGGAAGAAGGATAATTTTTTCCATCCAGTGATACTCCCCCTAGATCTTCCTAAATAATAAATAAAGATAAAATCCCATACCCCTAAAATATTTGATGGGTATTTAATAATATTCTCCCCGTCTGTCACTATATCTTACAACAAGATGGTAGATGTGTTTTGAACTTCAATTAATATATTAAGGACTATTGTTTTTTATAATTGGTTGGTGCTTTATAGTTTAGGGTTAGAAAAATAATTTGGGAACATCCCTAAGGAAATTTTCTCTAAGGGACCCACTCAAGGACAACTATCTTCCACACCTAACTTCATAATTAGCTTGCTTATGTGCCAGGGATAAAAGGAATTTTTTATCTATATGAGAGGTTTTGGGATCATTATCTTCCAAAATCCCCAAACCTCCTACTACTCCTCGCAAAAAAAAGAGTATCTCCTCTAGCTCTAGGACTAAGATTATATTTACTAATCTCAGAGGCTTGAGAGACATTGTGAGTATCCATTTTAGGTATCAGTCTAGGTGAGTTCTTGGAGTTTTCAGGTGCCCCATATTGGAACCCTCCCAATCCATATGGAGAATTGAGAGTAGGAGGATTGGGCCCTTTAATTCTTGATAGACCAAGTAAGAATTCATTGGTATATTCATGGTTCATCTCATATAACCCTACCTCCAAAGACTCAAAATACATGTTGTTAGGATTCTTTTGAATATCAAAATAGGGGGGAGAAATTTTCTTACCTAAATCACTCTTGAATTCATGTCGACTAAGGTGCTCCAAAGGGTTCTATGTGCTATAATTAAAATCCTCTATTGATAATTTTAGCAAGAAGTTATTCTTGATCGATATTTTGGATATATCCCCTAGAGGAACATTGTTCATTGGACAGTGAGAGATTCTCTTTCCCTCCTTTGGTTTCTTGTGAACCCAAACCTTTATTTTATTAGGAAGAGGACATCCTTTTCCATATTCCCATAAATATGGAATATTCCACATTTGAAAGGGGTTCCTTCACATTCCAATGGTTGAGAATATTTTATGGCCCTTTCTGATAATGATGGAGTCGAGCAATCATTTTGGGAGGTCTAAACCAATGAGAATTATGGTCATGCCCATATACCCTATTTCTCTGTAGGAATTATCAACTTCATAGATAGACCCATAGAATTACCAATTTCATTGAAGACATAATTGAACCATAGAATCAAAGGTATACCTAGTAACCTAACCCATATCAGATGATAATCCACATGGGTTGAGTTGGCATCAAACTCTAAGTGTTGCTTCTTAAGAAAAACAAATTTTGATCCCCATTGCCATATTAACTAGGGAATTTTATCTAAATCATCCATTGACTGAAGGATATATATCATCCAACCTTCAACCAAAACCATACAATTGGGAGAATAACCTAGAACCAAAGTGAAGGTGTCCTCTTTCCAAGCCTTGAGAGTGTCACCATCCATTTGTTTAGTTGGGAAGTGGCCCATGATGGTTGAATCATCTAGCTCCATTATTTCATGCAGTTTGAGCTTTTCTCCTAAGCAAAAGTTGAGAACCTCCAACTTCCACTTGATGCACTTTATCCTCTTTATATCTTTCCCTAAACCTCTTAGTCCCAAACCCTTTTGGTCAAATGCCAAAGGTTTGTAATGGGTTTTCTAGTCATAAATTTTCCTATGAACATACCTCCAATTAAACCCTAATTGAGAAACACTCCCACAAAGTATTCCTTTCCAAGAATCAAAGAGTGTGAGGTGTGTGGTAGAAAGTTTAATGGAACATCCTCTAGGGGAATTAATGTGAGGGGTAATTTTTCAGGTGGAAAAAATGAATTCTTGTCAGATTTCGCACTTAGGGATTAAAATCCCTAGATTTTTGGATCCTACAACCTGTACTTTCCAATATCTCCCATCAAGTCAATGTGATGGTGTAAGGAAATACATTCTTTTACATTTTATGTCATGGTGCATGGTATCGATGAGTTCATAATTCAAGAACTAGAGTTTTCTTACACCAAATCACCCAATATAGCTATAGTTTCTTCCTCCATAGTGTTTACACTAATATGTATGTTTCTCAATTAAGGGGACTCATAATTGAGCATGTGATTCACTAGATCATACCCGATTTATTGTACCTCTAATGGATCATTAGATAATTCCACTACTTCATCCTCCATTCATTGCAAAAAAAAGCCCTAGACTTGCGACAAAACCCTAAACCCTCAGAATCCTTGTCAAAATCACATCTAATGAAGCTTATGAGTTTGTCGTCAAAGTGTTTGTAAAAACATCTCAATGAAGAGTTTTTGTATTTTTATTTATGAGTTGAATTAAACACAATATTCTTAATGTTTCTTGCTTGATGATGAGCTCTATTTCCATGTATATATATTTGTGTGGTTGTTTTACAATATTTAAAAATAAATTATTTTCTTTTGAATTATTTGGAAAAGGATTTTGCAAATTCATAAGTTATGTTTTTCTTTTTTTTTCTCTTTTATTTATTTCAATTCATTCAATCAATTGATTTGATACTAATTAAGTCTTAAATACTTATAATTATATTGCATCATCTAGCTTGGCCAAGACTAGTTTGTTTCCTAGCCTAAATTATGTGAATCATGCCTCCTCTTCAACATACCAAAGGAACAATTAGATGAGGAAACTATCACTGGAATATTTGACTCCTTAGTCATGCAGCATACATATAAAAAATGTTGGGCACAAAGGGTGTGGAAAATCCATATACAAAAGAAATAGGCTCAAATTTATATGCTTCCTTCTTTGGTACCACCCAATAGGGATTTGTCATTAATTCCTTGTAACACTATGTTTGTTATTATTTCATTTTTTGGCTTGATAAACTAATATACAATAAAATTGAAGAAAAAAAAAAGGACAAAGGCCAAAGTGTTAAAACTCTTTCTCTTTGTTCTCACATTGAAATATTGTGGCAATGCCTTAATTAGTTTTGATAAGTTGAAATCTAACATAGTTTGAGTGGGTCTTGAGTTTTTAAGTTTGTGAAGGAATTATTTCATAAGTATCAAATGCAATGGGAGATCCCACGCATGCATAGTTTAAGCATCTCGGAACTTGTTCATGTAAAAAAACGTTATGATGGAACAACCCTACATGCCCCCACATTCTCATGAAGTCATCATATGGGATAAAGGATAGAGAGGATGGAGGAAGGTGTATCCTGCAGCAGACACACCAAATCCTGGTGATGAACCAAAGTGTCCAAGGAAAAGTGTTGAGCCCTAATATTGGCTCATTACCCCTTAATTGGGGCATATTATATTAGTAATGTTATTTTATTTATGTCATCTTTAGGCCATTAGTTGTAATTATACCTCCTAGTCTCCTNCAAAACCCTAAACCCTCAGGATCCTTGTCAAAATCGCATCCAATGAAGCTTATGAGTTTGTCATCAAAGTGTTTGTAAAAACATCTCAATGAAGAGTTTTTGTATTTTTATTTTTTAGTTGAATTAAACACAATATTATTGATGTTTCTTGCTTGATGATGAGCTCTATTTGCATGTATATATATTTGTGTGGTTGTTTTACAATATTTAAAAATAAATTATTTTCTTTTGAATTATTTGGAAGAGGATTTTGCAAATTCATAAGTTATCTTTTTCTTTTTTTTTCTCTTTTATTTATTTCAATTCATTCAATCAATTGATTTGATACTAATTAAGTCTTAAATACTTATGATTATATTGCACCATCTAGCTTGGCCAAAAAGACTAGTTTGTTTCCTAGCCCAAATTATGTGAATCATGCCTCCTGTTCAACATACCAAAGGAACAATTAGATGAGGAAACTATCACTAGAATATTTGACTCCTTAGTCATGCAGCATACATATAAAAAATGTTGGGCACAAAGGGTGTGGAAAATCCATATACAAAAGAAATAGGCTCAAATTTATACGCTTCCTTCTTTGGTACCACCCAATAGGGATTTGTCATTAAGTCCTTGTAACACTATGTTTGTTATTATTTCATTTTTTGGCATGATAAACTAATATACAATAAAATTGAAAAAAAAAAAAGGACAAAGGCCAAAGCGTTAAAACTCTTTCTCTTTGTTCTCACATTGAAATATTGTGGCAATGCCTTAATTAGTTTTGATAAGTTGAAATCTAACATAGTTTGAGTGGGTCTTGAGTTTTTAAGTTTGTGAAGGAATTATTTCATAAGTATCAAATGCAATGGGAGATCCCATACATGCATAGTTTAAGCATATGGGAACTTGTTCATGTAGAAAAATGTTATGATGGAACAACCCTACATGCCCCCACATTCTCATGAAGTCATCATATGGTATAAAGGATAGAGAGGATGGAGGAAGGTGTATCCTGGAGCAGACACACCAAAGCCTGGTGATGAACCAAAGTGTCCAAGGAAAAGTGTTAAGCCCTAATATTGGCTCATTACCCCTTAATTGGGGCAAATTATATTAGTAATGTTAATTTATTTATGTCGTCTTTAGGCCATTAGTTGTAATTATACCTCCTAGTCTCCTATATATACCAAAGAGACATTTTCATTTTGAATCATCTTGTACT
>JZKD02S1752199.1:653221-669054 GCA_000966675.3 Picea glauca | reverse complement strand
GCAATCGATGGATCTCCAGAGGTGGTTGATTGGTTCTTGTCAAATCAGTACTGGAAACTATTCTCAATTATTGGATGTCCCTGGCTTGGATTCTAAAGGGAGTCCTAGAAAAAATCAAACAATTATGTTTTATTTTCATTTGGTCTAGAGAGGTAGGGGAAAAAGTGATGGTGTTATCCTCGTAAAAACAACTTTTTGTTCCACAATATCAAGGTATATGGGGCCTTAAGAACATTTTCCTTTTTTCAAAGGAACTAGCAACCAAGAATGTATGGAGACTAATCCAAGGCACTGGACTCTGAGAACATGTAATGAAATATATATACTAAATAATGAGGAAGAACAACTTATTTGGTCTTTGAATCCTATAGGTAATTACAAACCCAGATTAGGATACAAGGCTTGTTGTAGTCAGGGAGAAAGTATGAGAAGTTGTCAGTAGATCCTAACATAGAGAAATGCATGTTATAGAATCATATATAGAAGAAAAAAATAATACATATATACATACATAATTTTGGGAGAACCATCAAATCATTTTATTAGATGAAGCCAAAAAAACCTTTGTCTCTCCATTACATAATGATTTGTGTGTGTGTGTGTGTGTGTTATACAATTATTAGTCGATTACATTAACTGTCACGTCGGTCGACTCTATCTACATATTTAACCGACTTCCCTAACCGACTACTACAGTTTATTCGATTGGGGCATCTGGTTGGCAGATCTGGATAGCCCCTACAACATCTCCCCCCATCCCTCAATTCCTTGCTCACCCCGAGCAAGAGGGGAGTGTGACAAAATTACAAAAATTACAAAATTTTCTACTATGTCCTTCTTCTGATTTTGTTACAAAATGATAATAATAAAGAAGAGAAGAGAGAATGTTGGTTTTGATTGTGGTTTCTTAATAGATTTTTTGGCTACATGTTTGTGTCCCGAGGAATCTCCCATTCATGCATTTGTACATTAGTTGGAAAGGGTGTTTTTTTTCACTGGAATATGTGACTCTTCATACAATTCAATGATTACTTGTGGTGTTGCTGATTGATAATTGGAAACTAATATGTTTGATTCAGATGGTGCAGGATTGAAAAAATGGATTTGTTTCTGGTAAGATGATGGTCCCTTTGACTGCTCTACAGGTGCATGCAGTAACTTGCCAAATGTAGTTTGAAAGATGGTTGGGGATGACTATAGAAAATGCATAGAGAACATTTCCCATTCCTTGACAAAATGTTGTGCCTCTAATTCCATTGTCTTCAATTACCTTAGAAGTTCTATTTTTTCTATTAAAGGTGTTTCGTTTACTGAGGTCAAATGTGGGTTGATGGTTTCCTTTGTTTCCTTAGTTTTTCATTTTATCATGTCGAGGTGCTTTATAGCTTGGTATGTTACCATTTGAGATTTTCTTACTTCCTTTATACATTCTCTTTCTTGTATTGTCAACTATAGCTTGACTGATTTTTCTTTGCTAATTGGCTGGAGATTTCTTGGATTTTTCATCAGTAGAAAAAAGTCAAGTTGCTTCCAAGTCGACAATTGTAGTTTTTTTCATTTTAAGTTTGTTGGATGAATCCGAGAAATATGTGGGCTAATTGTTAAGCACTGTACTCAAAATGGTTTCTTGTGATTTGACCCTCTCTACTTGGTCTTGAGTCCCCTTGAATTTGTCCATTTCAGATTGTGAAATTGTTGTTGTATATTGGGAAAGTCTCTCCTGGTTATTTCTAAATTTCCAACTTCTTCTTGTTGTTTTAGATTCTTGTTTTCCTACCTCAGATGCTGGATTTTTTCTTGGTTATTGGTCGTTGTGCTTATAACTGAATCGATTAAATTTCTTATTGGAGCTAATGGATCCACACCTTCTATATGTTGCTCTTAGACTAATTTTTCTTTTGCTAAGAGTGCGGTATTTTTCAATAGCTTTCTTCCACCTAGTTGTTTCTTCCTTAGATACTTCAGTATATAATTCCATTATTTGCTCATCTGATGCGATCCCTAGTTTGAATATTGTTTTTGTAGTCTATTCCATTGAGTCGACCAGTCGGAATGTTGTAAAAGTGACAGATTTAGGGTCGGTGCTCTTCTTATGTTTAATCTTTTCCTTTTTCCGGGCCATTCCTCCTTGCTCATTGTGCTTGTCGGACATAATGTAGGTGTCTTTTTTAATTTCATTCTTCCCTTGAGTTTGATCGACATTTTCCATAGTTTCTACTTGATTAAAGAGGTTCTTGACCCTCTGATTTTCTTCCTGGTCTCGTGGAATGATATGCTCTATATTGGTGTTGTGCTCAAAAGAGCCCTACTGATTCGTATGAATATTTCTAGGGGATGGATTTTTAGGATGCAGATCTGAATTCAGGATATTGGCAGGTTCAAACCTGGGTTGTGTATCATTAATTATGGTGTCGACTATCCCTTATGTATCTGGACCTACTGCCTCTACTATATGTTCAATTGATTGCTTCTGTCGGTGTTGGCCAGTTGTTGGTCGGGATATGAAGGTGATAACCTCTTCAATTACAAAATTCGACCTATTGTCAATATTTGTCTGATTGGTGTCATCAGGATCCTTTTCTCCTGAGTGTGCTACACTTCCTTGGTTACTGTGATGGGAAGGTCAGTCAGTTGGTGTTTCTTTTGTTGATACTTTCCAATGACCTTTCCTAGGATTCTTTTTTTGTTATGCTTTCATCCTTGCTGAACTTGTTTCTTCAACAACCGATGTATCCTTTAGTGGAGGAGACTCTCTTGTAAGGTCAATTGTGCATTTTGTTTTTTGGCATTATTTCTTTTTTGAGGTTGGGTTGAATTAGTTTCAACCGATGTGTGGTGATTGGTGTTGATCGACCAATGTTGTATTCTTGTTGTTCCACAATCCTATGTTTTTTCTATGTCATTGTTTCCATTTGTTTTTCAAGGGAGGCCTTTGTCTTTCTTGCTTCAAACTTATTTGCATCTATTGCTGCCATTATTTCTTGAAATTTAGGGCCAATGCTTGAATTTAGGATATTTTGGGTTACTGCTTGATTTTTTCCCTCTGTAGGGTCTTTTTGGCTAGCCTGTTTATGAAAGAAATTAGTTTTTCTTTGATTAAGGGGTCTTTAAAATTCAAAGCTATATCTGATTTGAATGTTTGATGCCATATGATGCTGATGTATTCTAGTACCGCTGAAGCCTCAATAAATTGCTTTCCTCTATTTGTTTTCTTCTGTTGTTTCTTTGTTGTCAGAGTCTGTTTTTCCTAAGGATTGGCTACAATGTTAAGATTTTGTACAAAGGGAATAATGTATAAATATAATTCCCTTTATTCTTCTTGTTCACCATCGACAAATGGTGTAATGATAGATGAAATATCACTTAGTACCTCTAGAGGGATATGTGTTTGATACCCCAATTGTCTGTCAAGCTATTTAAAAATATGGAGTTTAGTCGGCTAGAAATCCATCTTTGCTAGTGTTGGTCCCCCATTGATGCCACACCAAAGTTTAGTGTATTAGAGACTTAATTGGATGTGAGTGCTTGGTGGTAAGGCTCAACGAACCTTTTTCTCCACTCGCCATTTGTGGGAAGAATTATTTATGTGGTCAACCCAACATTTGAACATTATCTCTGCAGGGGGAGAGTATGAAGGTTCAACTACTCCTGGTGCAAAAGTAACATAATTATGCATGGTCAGAGTTTGTTTTGTTGTAAACGTGGGCTCCCCGACCGACCCTACATGGCTCATGGCTATCCAAATTAAGAGTGAAGGGAAACAAATGGCTATGTTGTTCACCTGACAATCCTGAAAATTACTTTTTATCAATGTGGCTAAGCATTCTACCCAGTCGAACTGGGCTTCGAAGTTCAAGGTTTGACCAATTGGATCCATCATTGTGGGATTTACATCTGAATATTGAACCATGGCTATAAATCATAAAGAAATTATAATGAAAATCCATTTGGCACAGGGATCAATGACTTCGTTGATCAAGATCCCTTTTGCATTTTTGGTCGTCATTCCTCCTATGAGGATTTGGATCCATTAATTTGTATTTGTAGTTTTAGGTAGGAGCATAACTCCATGTGGTATTCCAGTGATTTTGTGGATTAATACTCTAGTGATGTTGAATAGGTAATTTATACATAGGGAGCCAGTGTGATACCGGCTAATAAGATACTTGGGAACCTCTTCTTTCCAACCATTGAACTCAAAAACCTGTGACACACCTAGGATATGCCTGATTCCTAGTTTTTCAATAATTTGTGTTTCCTCTTTCCATTGTCCTTCTTCCATACACCAAGCGGTGAAATTATTCCAATGACGTGACTAGTCAAATTCTTCCATTCTTGTTGCGCGAATGTTTTGTAGTCGTACTTCGAGCTCTGTTGCGCATGTATTATCCAGCTTAGTTTTTACTCATGGGTTAGTCATAGGATTTGCTTGGCTCCTCATCCTGAGAATTTCAATAATTTCTTAGGGATTGGTTGATTTGGGGTTGGGTTGTGTAATTGGGGTTTCTTGGTATTGATTATGCAATTTCTTGGTCAAGGATGCTTGTGGTTTTGTCTTGAGATAGCTTCACTACACTTTTTACTGGTCTTTGATTTTTTTTATATTCTCTCAATATATTCAGCAGGTCAATAAGGAATTCTACCGACTATTTTTCTTTTAGTAGTTGTAGAAATTCATTAATGGAGGTGGTTGAAATACTTGACAATCCTTCGTTTAATTTATCCTAGTTGATATTTTTAAAGAAATTAAACGCTTCTTTCATTATCCTCTCTTCCTTGTTGGGATTCATATATGATACTTTATTTCCTTGTCGATTTGGTGCCTCGAAGTAATTATCTTTACCCCCTCCCGATCTTGTGACCACATGGACATTTATTGAATTCAAAATATCTTTTTTCGACACTTTATGTAATAGGTTTACACATCTCTTGGTCTGAATTTTTCAAGTACAATCGAACAGTCTTCTAGGGAGTGATCTCCCACTCCACAAATATTATATAAATTTAAATCTATTATGTCTTTTATCGGGCAGTTTGGACTGATGTTGTCTTCTTTCCAGCAGTTAAAGCAGTAGTATCATCCTTGGCCATGTTCTCTTCAAAATATTCTTCATCCTCCTCTACCTCAACCTTGACCTCTATAGTCGTTCCCTTGGTCGACATTTTGGTCGACTACTTGTGTATGATAGACTAATTGTATATTTGTTCTGTTCTTATCGTTCAACCGACATTCTTGGGTGGAATGATTGTTTTCTTTGCATATATGACACCACTTGGGAAATAAATTTCTTATATTGTGTGGACAATCTCTTGTTGCATGATTGGTTAAAGCTTCATAGATATCACAATAAGTTTTCATATGGATGTTCCTGACTGTTAGGTCTAAGGCATCGCTAAATTTGCAGTAGTCTTTATTATGTACTTTTCTAGAGAAAATGGTACACCAGAGTTCGTTGCGAGTGAGTGATGTAACTTCCCCATTTTCAAACCCCAAACTAGTGATGTGTATTATAAATTTAGCATGTGGCTGAAGAGCCAAGCAATGTATATTGTAAATGTGATGTTTGGTGGAGAGCCAATATGTAAACAATATAAATTGAAATATAATGAATAAAAATGTATAGCCATATGCATATGGACACTGAAATATATTGGGGGATAAGTATCCACAAGAGACAGTAAGGGTCCAAGGGGGAGAGTTACCCAAATCTATTAAACCAAAACCCATTTCCTATTTTTCTCTAAATTGTCCTTGCCATGAACCTTCCATTAGTTGTTGAGTGTTCTGGAGCCCAATCATTGAATTCATGTAAGAGGGTTGGTGTGAGAGTCACTTCCCATAGTTATTGAGAGAATGGGGGATGAGTACATTCAACTTGAGGAAGAGTGAAAGTCAAGCAAGCAAGAGAAAGAGAGGAAATTCGTATGGGTAGGGGGACCAATTTTTACACATTCACATTTTTGCATAGAGAGTTGTTTTTACATGGAGTATTTTTGACCAACAATGGAGTTATGAGTGTGGGATCTTGTAGGAAGTTCTATGGACATGTTTGGCTACTTTTTGGAGATGTAATTTCATGGAGAAAAAAATGTGTTCATGGGAGTGACGAGTTGTTAGAAATTTGTCCAAGGAGTATGTGTTTTGGCTGTTGGGAAATTTTTTGTTGTAGTTATAGAGTTCCTGAAGTCCCAACAGGTAGATTTATTTTCCAACTTGTGCTAGAAGCCCTGGAGGAGAGTGTAAAGGCCTAAGGGATTGTGAGTAGTGAAGGGGGATTCCATCCCTTGGGTTGTGCAGGTTTAAGGGAAGATTTTTATGGACTAGAATTATCTCAAAGTTTAATTGTTGAAAGGGGGACATTAACTAGCCTTAGGGACATCCGTCTCTTGTGGATTCATAGCCCCAATTAGGGGGTGTCTTCTTGTTGAGAACTGTAACAACAAGGATATGGTTGGGAGGAACATTTGTCCTCTACAGTAGGTTGCACATTTTATAAGGTAAGTGTTCTAATTGCTGTGTTTAATTATGTTAAATTTCGATATGTATCATTGTTGTGCATCTACTATGAGTTAGCTTGGTTAATGTTTCTTGTTGTAAATAGAATGATGCATTTAAATATATGTTTATATGGTGGAATTATATTGTATGTTATATAAATATTTCTATGTACAGTTGAGAAACTATATTTACATTTTTGTAGAGCATGGACAAATGATGAACTTGTATTTCTTGTTGTATGTTAATTTCCACATTTAAATTGGTATCATAAATTGTATTGGGTCATTTTAGTAGTGACGTGACCCAACTGGGGGCCGGGTACAATAAAAATTTATACCAGGGCTACTACTTCAACATTGGACCCATATGGGCCAAGAACCAATGCGATTTTGGATAAATTCGGTGTTACAGACTTTGTATTCTTCCCTGTTCTCCAACTGATTTGGAGACTTCGTTGACATGTGTCGATGAAGAAATTTTTTCATTAAACCACGTGTAATTTCTTATGTATGCATTAGTCGGTATTAATTTTGGTGTTTGTTTTAATTTTGTTTTGGCGATGATAGGGACTATGTGATTCGAAAAACATGATCTGGATCATTTGATAGGTATTTCCTCTATTGACAAACATTATTTGGCTTGTGCTTCATAGTCCTCCATCTGCTAGTTGTACAATTCCATATCTGAATTTTTACCTATTGAAAATGGAGATATTACAAGTATTTCTCCATCACTATTAGGTTCAACATTGTCTTTCTGTTCATGCATCACTTGATATAGTCAGTGTGCTTTCTGAACATCCTACCATGTATTGGCCCATGGTTTTCCTTCTTTTTGGTCTAGGGGGATTATAATTTTTCTTTCGCTTCCTTTCAGCTTGATCTAGTCTCTTTATAAATATATCATGGATTTCATGTTCCGAACCCAGAGTCTTCTTACTAGCGAAGGATAAGTGAGAATTCCTTTGACTTGGTTTATGACATCAAAGTCTACTCATGTCGGAATTCCCATTATAGAAGTGATTAAACTTTTGAGAGTGCCAATTAGTTCAGTGAATCTTTGATTTGCTAAGTTTAAGTAGTTCATTTTCAATTGTATTTGGGGTGTTATGAGTCGAATCCATGTCTCTTTACGAAGGGTGTTCACTTGTGATCCAAAATCAGTCACGATTTTTTTAATCATGTGCCCATCAACTTCTAGATGGACTTGAGGGTCAAAGATGCTTGTGGTTTTGTCTTGAGATAGCTTCCTTACACTTTTTACTGGTCTTTGAATTTTTTTATATTCTCTCAATATATTCAGTATGTCAATAAGGAATTCTACCGACTATTTTTCTTTTAGTAGTTATAGAAATTCATTAATGGAGGTGGTTGAAATACTTAATGATCCTTCATTTAATTTATCCTAGTTGATATTTTTAAAGAAATTAAATGCTTCTTTCATTATCCTCTCTTCCTTGTTGGGGTTCATATATGGTACTTTATTTCCTTGTCGATTTGGTGCCTCAAAGTAATTATCTTTACCTCCTCCTGATCTTGTGACCACATGAAGATTTTTTGAATTCAAAATATCTTTTTTCGACACAGTATGTAATAGTTTTACACATCTCTTGGTCATGACTTTTTCAAGCACAAACGAACAGTATTTTAGGGAGTGATCTCCCACTCCACAAATATTATATAAATTTAAATATATTATGTCTTTTATCGGGCAATTTGGACTGATGTGCTCTTCTTTCTAGCAGTTAAAGCAGTAGTATCATCCTTGGCCATGTTCTCTTCAAAATATTCTTCATCCTCCTCGACCTTGACCTTGGTATCCACCTCGACCTTGACCTCTATTGTTGTTCCCTTGGTCGACATTTTGGTCGACTACTTGTGTATGATAGACTAGGTGTGTATTTGTTCTGTTCTTATCGTTCAACTAACATTCTTGGGTGGAATGATTGTTTTCTTTGCATGTATGACACCACTTGGGAAATACATTTCTTATATTATGTGGAAAATCTCTTGTTGCATGATTGGTGAAAGCTTCATAGATATCACAATAAGTTGTGATATGGATGTTCCTGACTGTTGGGTCTAAGACATCGCTAAATTTGTAGTAGTCTTTATTATGTACTTTTCTAGAGAAAATGGTACACCAGAGTTCGTTGCGAGTGAGTGATTGTAATTTCCCGATTTTCAAACCCCAAACTAGTGATGTGTATTATAAATTTAGCATGTGGCTGAAGAGCCAAGCAATGTATATTGTAAATATGATGTTTGGTGGAGAGCCAATATGTAAACAATATAAATTGAAATATAATGAATAAAAATGTATTGTCATATGCATATGGACACATAAATACATTGGGGGATAAGTATCCACAAGAGAGGGTAAGGGTCCAAGGGGGAGAGTTACCCAAATCTATTAAACCAAAACCCATTTCCTATTTTTCTCTAAATTGTCCTTGCCATGACCCTTCCATTAGTTGTTGAGTGTTCTGGAGCCCAATCATTGAATTCATGTAAGAGGGTTGGTTTGAGAGTCACTTCCCATAGTTATTGAGAAAATGGGGGATGAGTACATTCAACTTGAGGAAGAGTGAAAGTCAAGCAAGCAAGAGAAAGAGAGGAAATTCGCATGGGTAGGGGGACCAATTTTTACACATTCACATTTTTGCATAGAGAGTTGTTTTTACATGGGCTTTTTTTTACCAACAATGGAGTTCTGAGTGTGGGATCTTGTAGGAAGTTCTGTGGACATGTTTGGATACTTTTCGGAGCTGTAATTTCATGGAGAAAAAAATGTGTTCATGGGAGTGACGAGTTGTTAGTAATTCCTCCAAGGAGTATGTGTTTTGGCTGTTCGGAAATTTTTTGTTGTAGTTATAGTGTTCCTGAAGTCCCAACAAGTAGATTTATTTTCCAACTTGTGCTAGAATCCCTAGAGGAGAGTGTAAAGGCCTAAGGTATTGTGAGTAGTGAAGGGGGATTCCATCCCTTGGGTTGTGCAGGTTGAAGGGAAGATTTTGGTGGAATAGAATTAGCTAAAAGTTTAATTGCTGAAAGGGGGACATTAACTAGCCTTAGGGACAACCGTCTCTTGTGGATTCATAGCCTCAACTCGGGGGTGTCTTGTTGTTGAGAACTGTAACAACAATGATATGGTTGTTAGGAACATTTTTCCTCTATAGTAGGTTGCACATTTTATAAGGTAAGTGTTCTAATTGATGTGTTTAATTATGTTAAATGTTGATATGTATCATTGTTGTGCATCTACTATGAGTTAGCTTGGTTAATGTTTCTTGTTGTAAATAGAATGATGTAGTTAAATACAAGTTTATATGGTGGAATTCTATTGTATGTTATATAGATATTTCTACGTACAGTTGAGCAACTACATTTCCGTTTTTGTAGAGCATGGACAACTGATGAACTTGTATTTCTTGTTGTATGTTAATTTCCGCATTTAAATTGGTATCATAAATTGTATTGGGTCGTTTTAGTAGTGACGTGACCCAACTAGGGTACGGGTACAATAAAAAGTAATACCAGGGCTACTACTTCAACATTGGACCCATATGGGCCAAGAACCAATGCGAATTTGGATAAATTCGTTGTTACAGAAATTGTATTCTTCCTTGTTCTCCAACTGATTTGGAGACTTCGATGACATGTGTCGATGAAGAATTTTTTTCATTAAACCACGTGGAAGTTCTTATGTATGCATTAGTCGGTATTAATTTTGGTGTTTGTTTTAATTTTGTTTTAGCGATGATAGGGACTGTGTGATTCGAAAAACATGATCTGGATCATTTGATAGTTATTTCCTCTATTGACAAACATTATTTGGCTTGTGCTTCATAGTCCTCCATCTGCTAGTTGTACAATTCCATATCTAAATTTTTACCTATTGAAAATGGAGATATTACTAGTATTTGTCTGTTACTAATAGGTTCAACATTGTCTTTCTGTTCATGCATCACTTGATATAGTCGGTGTGATTTCTGAACGTCCTCCCATGTATCGGCCCATGGTTTTCCTTCGTTTTGGTCTGGGGGATTATAATTTTTCTTTCGCTTCCTTTCAACTTGATCTAGTCTCTTTATAAAGAAATCATCGATTTCATGTTCCGAACCCAGAGTCTTCTTACTAGCATAGGATAAGTGAGAATTCCTTCGACTTGGTTTATGACATCAAAGTCTACTCACGTCGGAATTCCCATTGCCAATTAGTTCGATGAATCTTTGATCTGCTAAGTTTAAGTAGTTCATTTTCGGTTGTAGTTGGGGTGTTATGAGTCGAATCCATGTTTCTTTAAGAAGGATGTTCACTTGTGATCCAAAATCAGTCACGATTTTTTTAATAATGTGCCCATCGAATTCTAGGTAGACTTGAGGGTCAAAGATGCTTGTGATTTTGTCTTGAGATAGCTTCCTTACACTTTTTACTGGTCTTTGATTTTTTTTATATTCTCTCAATATATTCAGTAGGTCAATAAGGAATTCTACCAACTGTTTTTCTTTTAGTAGTTGTAGAAATTCATTAATGGAGGTGGTTGAAATACTTGACGATCCTTCATTTAATTTATCCTAGTTGATATTTTTAAAAAAATTAAACTCTTCTTTCATTATCCTCTCATCCTTGTTGGGGTTCATATATGGTACTTTATTTCCTTGTCGATTTGGTGCCTCAGAGTAGTTATCTTTACCCCCTCCCGATCTTGTGACCACATGGAGATTTTTTGAATTCAAAATATATTTTTTCGACACTGTATGTAATAGGTTTACACATCTCTTGGTCATGACTTTTTCAAGCACAATTGAACAGTCTTCTAGGGAGTGATCTCCCACTCCACAAATATTATATAAATTTAAATCTATTATGTATTTTATCGGGCAGTTTGGACTGATGTGGTGTTCTTTCTAGCAGTTAAAGCAGTAGTATCATCCTTGGCCATGTTGTCTTCAAAATATTATTCATCCTCCTCTACCTCGACCTCAGCCTCTATAGTCATTCCCTTGGTCGACATTTTGGTCGACTACTTGTGTATGATAGACTAGGTGTATATTTGTTCTGTTCTTATCATTCAACCGACATTCTTGGGTGGAATGATTGTTTTCTTTGCATATATGACACCACTTGGGAAATGCATTTCTTATATTGTGTGGACAATCTCTTTTTGCATGATTGGTCGAAGCTTCATAGATATCACAATAATTTTTGATATGGATGTTCCTGATTGTTGGGTCTAAGGCATTGCTAATTTGCAGTAGTCTTTATTATGTACTTTTCTAGAGAAAACGGTACACCAGAGTTCATTGCGAGTGAGTGATGTAAATTCCCCATTTTCAAACCCCAAACTAGTGATGTGTATTATAAATTTAGCATGTGGCTGAAAAGACAAGAAATGTATATTGTAAATGTGATGTTTGGTGGAGAGCCAATATGTAAACAATATAAATTGAAATATAATGAATAAAAATGTATTTTCATATGCATATGGACACTGAAATATATTGGGGGATGTGTATCCACAAGAGAGGGTAAGGGTCCAAGGGGGAGAGTTACCCAGATCTATTAATCCAAAACCCATTTCCTATTTTTCTCTAAATTGTCCTTGTCATGAACCTTCCATTAGTTGTTGAGTGTTTTGGAGCCCAATCATTGAATTCATGTAAGAGGGTTGGTTTGAGAGTCACTTCCCATAGTTATTGAGAGAATGGGGGATGAGTACATTCAACTTGAGGAAGAGTGAAATTCAAGCAAGCAAGAGAAAGAGAGGAAATTCGTATGGGTAGGGGGACCAATTTTTACACATTCACATTTTTGCATAGAGAGTTGTTTTTACATGGAGTTTTTCTGACCAACAATGGAGTTCTGAGTGTGGGATCTTGTAGGAAGTTCTTTGGACATGTTTGGATACCTTTTGGAGCTGTAATTTCATGGAGATTTTTTTTTTTCATGGGAGTGACGAGTTGTTAGAAATTTGTCCAAGGAGCATGTGTTTTGGCTGTTGGGAAAAATTTTGTTGTAGTTATAGAGTTCCTGAAGTCCCAACAAGTAGATTTATTTTCCAACTTGTGCTAGAAGCCCTGGAGGAGATTGTAAAGGCCTAATGGATTGTGAGTAGTGAAGGGGGATTCCATCCCTTGGGTTTTGCAGGTTGAAGGGAATATTTTGGTGGACTAGAATTAGCTAAAAGTTTAATTGCTGAAAGGGGGACATTAACTAGCCTTAGGGACATCCATCTCTTGTGGATTCATAGCTCCAACTTGGGGGTGTCGTCTTGTTGAGAACTGTAACAACAAGGATATGGTTGGGAGGAACATTTGTCCTCTATAGTAGGTTGCACATTTTATAAGGTAAGTGTTCTAATTGTTGTGTTTAATTATGTTAAATGTCAATATGTATCATTGTTGTGCATCTACTATGAGTTAGCTTGGTTAATGTTTCTTGTTGTAAATAGAATGATGCATTTAAATACATGTTTATATGGTGGAATTCTATTGTATGTTATATAGATATTTCTACGTAGAATTGAGCAACTATATTTACGTTTTTGTAGAGCATGGATAACTGATGAACTTGTATTTCTTGTTGTATGTTAATTTCCGCATTTAAATTGTATTGGGTCGTTTTAGTAGTGACGTGACCCAACTGAGGGTCGGGGACAATAAAAATTTATACCAGAGCTACTACTTCAGCATTGGACCCATATGGGCCAAGAACCAATGCGAATTTGGATAAATTCGTTGTTATAGACTTTGGTCTGAGCGAATTGGGAAAACAAATGGTGGAAAACCATAGCGAAAGTCCTCGAATTTGTGGGAATAACTGAGATTAGTTTTCCATAATTGTATGAGCCATTTTAATGGTGTCAAACAACTAGACCGTAAAGTTAAATTCGGCCTGTAAGGTAAAATTTCATGTTTTAATGGAGGACAATGGAGCTGGGAGAGTTTAAAGAATTGACGACCAATATCGCTTTTGATCTTGCGATCAACGACCTATATTTGTTTTAATAAATTTAAAATTCCTAAGGATTTCGAAGTTTGGTAAGGTTGCTAGGTCGATGGCTAAGATTCACTTCGATGGTTAAAATTTAAAGGATATCGATGGTCCATATTCACCTGGATTATGTTCTAAAATAACTAAGTCTTGAAGTTCTACAACTGAATTCGTCGATGGTCGATAGTCAAACCGTCGAGATTTGCGGGGAATTTTAATTTTGCCGGTATAACTCACCGATGGATTATGGTCAAGTTGGCGAGTTGGGAAAAGATTGGGTGTGGAAAGAAGGAATCTTCGATCGCTGACGACCGATGGCCATGGATTTGTGGCTTTTGGACAAAATTTCTAAGTGTTGAGAATTTCCAACAAAACTTGTCGATGACCGACGGTCAACGTCGAACAAATTCCATGAAGAATTTTCAACCGCAAATGGAAATAATTTATGGCTGATAGCTTACTAGTTGGGCATCGACTGATTTGGAGAAGTGTTTCAAAATAAGAAAAACATTTCGTCGATGGTCGACGACTTGATGGTTGGGAATCGACCAACTCGGTGAGGAGTTCAGGTCATTCAAAATAGTCTTTCGATGGACGATGGAGGAAAGAGAATGATTATGTCATCATCCACGTGTCATGCCATATCAACATCCATGTCCCATGCCATGTCAGCCAACAGAAGTGGTCGATGCTTGATGGTCAGGTCGACCAATTTGGGGAAGTGTCTTCGACTATCATCGGGGATCATCAATCGTCGATGGGCCAATGGTCAGGGATCGGTCGAAATAGTGAAGAGTTTCATTGGCCAACGAAAATCATCGATGATCGAATTGGTCGATTTAGAATTATGTGTAAATCAGCCATCGGGGAGTTGGGTCGATGGTCGACAGTCGGGTCAACAATTTTGGGAAAACGTTGTGCATGACCAAGGGAGGATGCCAATCGTTGATGGTCGATAGAGTCAAATAAAAAATTGTTGTTTCGCTCGATTTGAGATCAATGGTTCATATTTAAAAGGTTTTTATAGTAGTAAAACAATCAATTTTAAATAAAAAAATTGGGTTTTTACAACTCATGAACTTTTGAGCCAATTTTGAGGCCCTATATGACGTTTTTAGGTAGTCGAAACCCATGAAAACATAGTGTACCAAGGTACACTATGTCTTTGCAGCTCAAATAAAATATAAAATATCTCAGAGAGAAATATCCAATGAGATAAAAAATTCATAAAACAAAGGTCGTATGAGAAAGTTACAGCCAAAACAATAAGGGTATAATTTTGGCAACAGATTTATTTCTATAAGGCATGACTCCATGCTTAGAAGTTTGTTTGGGGAACATGAGAAATCAATGGAAATATTATGACCAACAAAAGCTAGTGGTGGATTTAGAATTGGGTTATGGTTACCTGAAAAGGTGTTGGGAGTGAAATATGACACATGTAGCATACAAGGATAAATTGGGTAAAACAATCGAAACTTCTCCAAACCATAACTTCTAGCTCAGAGCTCGGATTTGAGAAAAAAAATAGTCGTTGGAAAGGTACTGAAGAGTATAATACATATCTCAACCCAAAATTTTTAATGAGATGTCATATTGTCTCAAAAAGTGTAATACCCTTGTTTCCCCCAGTTTGTAAATATAACCATAACTGACGAAGAGACTATGGAGGACTAGATAGGATCTTTGCTTCTGTAAAATACTATATTTCATGGATTTAAATTTATCTCAGTTTTGTTGCTAGATAGTTATGAGATGTGAATCTGTATGAGATTTGGGATAGGAGTAACTAAAACGCCTAAGTCCTGCCGACCCTTTGAATTTGACTTAGTGGGAATGTCAAAGTTCATCTATGTGTGAGAAGGGCGTTTCCCTTTAGAATAACCACCCATCTGGCCAAGGGATTAGGCCCGTGTCCTTAAACCCTTTGATGAAAAAAGGTATTTGCGCTTATCCCCAAGAATTCCTAAAGGATCCATGTGACCAGGGCCTAGGAACCCTACACTAGTCCGAAAGGAGCTAGCTCTTTTGACTTCAAGAATTCGAGACTTGTGACTCTACAACCCTAAAAAATAGCTGAAGGTTGAAGTCATAAATCAATGAGGACCATCGATATAGGCAATCAGTATGGATCTCTCTTATCCATTACATCATATGAACGAAGGGAAGCATTAAGCACTTTAGAAAAGCTCTACTTCGGGGGAAAAGGGGTAGTCTAGTGCCGAAACTCCTGAATGTCGGAGTCGCGGGTTAAATCTGGATCGTTGAAAAGGGAGGGACACATGTCCATAGATCAATGATTATATGGGAGTCTAGGAATTCATTGATTTAGAGACGTG
>JZKD02S1752199.1:572416-592452 GCA_000966675.3 Picea glauca | reverse complement strand
ATTGGAGGATTGCCAATCTTTTGACCAGGCTTGTGGACAAAGCTGTGTCCAGTGAGGTGGGTTACAATACACTAAGTGATTATGGGGTTTATTCTCTGGCTGAATGTTGGAGAGAGCTTACTATGGATCGGTGTAGTGGGTGCCTCAACACTATCTACACAAATTTAAGCGTATGTCCACTAGGATCTGACGAAGGAACCGTCCTGAATGGCTACTGCATGATTCAATTTACAGGACACAAATTTTACAGTGATCGTGTCCCAAGTGGCCCATCTAGGGCAACAGAAGKTACCATTGTCATCATTCTAAATTATTGGCAAAAACTCAAAAACATATTGCTAATTCAGTTCAGTAATGCGGATTTTTATTTGCTGCAGGAAAAGGTCAAGCTAAAACGCTGGGATTTAGCATTGGTGGTGCGGTTCTTGGAGTGGTGTTGGTCGGGGTGGTTGTAATTTGGAAAAGAGAAGTTATTAAATCCCGTTATATGAAACAGCTACCAGGTGAGTGGAGTTTCTTTCTTACTCTCCTTTATGACGCACAAATTTACTTTAATATGATATTACTAAAACCTGAACGGTTAAAATACAAATTTCCCTACTAAAGCATCTTATATATTGCGAAGCTTACTCAACGTTCAAACCCAACTTATATACTGCGAAGCGAGGATCTACTGACAACTTCTCATACTTTCTCCCTGACTACAACATTGATTTCGTTATTGTTAGTTCTAAACTTGGGCGTTCATTAAATAAAAGAGCACATAGATGTTAACTCTAATAGACATACACGATTGGTGGGAGCACAAAATCAACAATTATATTAGAAATTATGCACGAAGAAATAGTTTGATTTTAGTAGAAGCATGTACGCACTTCTACTTGGAAACACACGAGCGATTCTTGGAGGCTATACCAGAAGCATTGTATGAATACATCACTCAATATAATGCGTAGACTCACTCCAGATGAGAAGTTGATGCACAATATTATAAACGGAGGAAGAACAAATCTAAATGAGTAGTTTGAGAGGATTGTAAAAGATTATATTGAATATCAAGTGGTCAAAGACAGAGAATCAATTCATACTATCAAGAATAAATTCTATACCGAGTTACACAATGGGTTCCTTTGTATTGGCCCCTCTTTGTTGCATAAATTCCTCCTAGACAAGGGAGTTGATGACATTGTCAAGTATCGACCTCCCCTAAAATATCCTTCTCTAAATTCCAATTAGCGAGAAAGATAAGAAAAGTGGGAAGAATTTTTGGAAGCTAACTGCAAAGATACTAAATAAGCTTGGGAGTACTTCTTAAAGAAATGAAATCAGTTAAAATGGTAAACATCGTCGACCATGAGTAAGTCGGGTCAGCGTCGAGGGGATGGGTGATTTGTGAGACAAGTTAAGTAGAAGTCGAAGTTAAAAGTGAAGTCGAAGCCAAAGTCGGACCACACCCAAGTCAAAAATGACGGGAATCAAGAAAAAGATAATTGATTCATGTGAGAAATTTGCATGTTGAACGCAGATTCACAAAACCTCAGCTGACATATAGAAAATAGAGTGAGACAAAAGGAAAAATAAGGGAGAATGGTTTCAGAAGGAAAAGGATCCCAAAAAAACTCATAGAAAACCTGCCCATGTGCGACATCTCGTTGGAGCATCCCTTAAGAGCACCCTGACGACTTCTGGGAGGAATGAAAGCTTAAAATTGACTATGGTAGCCAATGGCGCCCAACAAGCCAATGATCAATTTGATATGGAAATCGATTATTCGAGATGTTCAATCCAAATTTATCCTATAAGAAGTCCTAGTTCACACATTACAGGCTTTCTCCAACCACAACTCCATATAGATACACAATCGCCATGGGTGTAGTTTCGAACTGATAATAATGGCCAAATAAGAGCCACAGTGTTAATCAAAGCACAAGAAAATACCTAGAATCGAGTATTAATCATTCATGTAAGAGATCTCATGGACGTCACCCCCCTGTCGAAATTACTTCTAGAATATTCAAACTCAACAGAGAGTGAAATTGAACCGACACAACCCTGTAGAGAACGACTCGTCGAGTATATAGATAATTTATTTCAAAAAGAGGACTCACGTCGAAACCAAGAACAAGTACAATTAGTAATTGAAGATAGACCGACTAAATAACATCTGCAAATTACATCAACTGAATCAAATAGATCAACTTTGACTCCAAAAAATATTACTACATTGACCTCCAAGTCAACTTCGACTAAAGATATTGCAATAATTCCATTTGCTAAAAAGAAATCAACAATGGGACTCAACCACATCCCTATTTATGAAGGCGGTGAAGATCCAAACAACATTGGTTCATTTGTGAGAAATTTTGGGATGTTGCAGATATAGTCGATGAAGAAAAAAAAATGGCTCAATTTGGAGCCATGCTTCGAGCGAGGGCTCTTATGTAGTCTATGAATTTCACCGATAATCAAACACGTACAAAAAAAAAATAAAGCAAAATTTCCTCTCATTTTTAGGACACAATATGTAAGCCATTTGACAGTGCAAAAACTGAAGGAAATCAAACAAAATCTAGGTAAAAGTGTGCAAGGATACAACCAAAGATTCAAGGATTTACTAAGTCAAATACCATACATGATCGACGAAAAGCTACTAGTACAATGGTACGTAGTGGGACTATTACAAAATATCAAAGCTCCTTTATGGATGAATGAGCTTTCAACATGTGAAGAAATCCTCAAAACAACTCAGAGGATGGAAATGGATGATGAAGGCCCGATTAATTCAACAAGTGTTGAAAAAAGATTAGAAAACAATATCACAAAGATACAACAAAAAATTAAGAACATATCACTTGTAACATGCCCGAACCCTAGTTGGGTCATGTCACTACTAAAACAACCCAATAAAATGTATGATACCAATTTAAATGCGGAAATTAACATACAACAAGAAATATAAGTTCATCAGTTGTCCATGTTCTACAAAAATGTAAATACAATTACTCAATTGTGCATAGAAATAGCTATATGACATACAATAACATTCCACCATATAAACTTATATTTAAATGCATCATTCTTCTCACAGAAAGCAACATTAACCAAGCTAACTTAGAGTAGATGTACAACAATTATACATATCAGGATTTAACAAAATTAGAACACTTATCTTATAAAATGTGCAACCCGCTACAGCGGATGAACGTTCCTCTCAACCATAGCCTTGTTGTTACATTTCTCAACAGAAAGACACTCCTAATCTGGGACTATGAATCCATAAGAGACGGAGGTCCCTAAGGCTAGCTAATGTCCCCCTTTCAACAGTTAAACTCTTAGCTAATTCCATTCCACCAACAAACTTCCCATCAACCTACACAACCCAAGGGATGGAATCCCCCTTTATTTCTCACAGTTCCTGAGGAATTTCCACTCCCCTCTAGGGCTTCCCACACAAGTTGGACATGAATTCTACTTGTTGGGACTTCAGGAATTCTATAGTTGCAACACAAATTTTCCCAACAACCAAAACCCATGCTCTTTGGATGAATTTTGAACAATGCATCACTCCCAGAAACAAAGCCTCTTTCTCTATGAAATTACATCTCCAAATAGAATCCAAACATGTCCACACAACTTCCTACAAGCTCCCACACTCAGAACTCCATTGTTGGTTAGAAAAACTCCATGTAAAAAAAATTCTCTATGAAAAAACATGAATGTGTAAAAACGGGTCCCCCTCCCCATACAAATTTCCTCTCTTTCTCTTGTTTGCTTGACTTTCACTCTTCCCCAAGATAATTGTACATAGCTCCCATTATCTCAATAACTATGGGGAGTGACTCTCACACCAACCCTCTTACATGAATTCAATGATTGGGCTCTAGAACACTCAACAATTAATGAAAGGTTCATGGCAAGGATAATTTAGAGAAAAATAGGAAATGGGTTTTGTTTTAATAGATTTGGGTAACTCTACCCCTTGGAACCTTACCCTCTCTTGTGGATACTTATCCCCCAATATTCTTTTGTGTCTCTCTCCAGTTGGTGATACATTTTTATTCATTATATTTCAATTTACAATGTTTACATATTTTCTCTCTGCCATACATCACATTTACAATATACATTCCTTGCCTCTTTCGTCACATGCTATATTTACAATACACATCGCTAGTTTCTGTTTTGAAAATGAGGATCTTACATTGCCCCCTCCCCCCTACAAATTGGATTGTCCTCGGTGCACATAACCATATAATTTACACATTGACATACATAAAAACATTACATCAAAATACTTAATAATTCTACAACTTAATGACTCACGCAACAATTCCAACCAACAAATCCCATTTCCCCTCAACCCACATTAGTTGGATAGGAAATCTTGGAATTGTGGCTCCAGGAACTCCAACTGCCAAAATAGAGTCTTATTTTCCTTATGTACAAATATACATTCAATTTTCTTCAAAATTTGCAAAAATCTGTGGGTATTCTTCCTGCATGGCTTCCTCGTTCTACCATGTATCATATTTAGGACCATAATAGGTCCATTGAACCTTTACCAAGCTTATGGATTTGTTCCTAAGCACTTTGATTTTTTGGTCCAGGCTACACACTCTTTCCACCCAGAAATCCCCTTCGTATTCCACCTGGATCACATTCCAATCAATCAGATTATTAGGATCAGGTACATACGTTTTAACAAAGACACATGGAACACATTATGAATTCTCATGGATGCAGTTAAGGCTAGCATGTATGCAACTAGTCCTACCTTTTCTAAGGCCTCAAAATGCCCACAATATCTCGTTGTCAACTTTGGTAAACTTCCCAATTTGAATGAGCTTCTCTTGGCTTTAACTTTTAAAAACACATGCTCTCCCACTTTGAATTCTCTATTTGTTATTTTTGTATCAGCATAGCTCTTCTGTCGATCTTGTGCAACTATTAAATTCTTCTTGATTTTTACCATCTATTCTTCCATTTCCTTAAACAATTCTGGCCCAATCACATCTTTGTATATTGGGTTATCCCAAGTTGCTCGCGTGTTTCATTTTTTTCCATACAATACTTCAAACAGGCCCATCTTCAATGATTCTTGATACTCATTGTTGTATGCAAACTCAACTAAATGGATATAGTCCTCCCACTTAGAAGGCATTTCCATTACATACATTCTCAACATATCTTCAATTATTTGATTAATTATTTCTATCTTCCCATATGACTCTGGGTCATATGTTGTAATGAAATTTAAATTTGTCCCAAATCCCTTAAACAACCCCCTCCAAAAATTGGAAGTGAACTTGGGATCTCGATATGACACTATTTCCTTAGGCACGCCATGTATCCTAGCAATTTCTCTGATGTAATTTTTTGTTATATTGATGCCTTGTGAGTTACTTTTACCTGAATGAAATGGCCATCCTTTGTGAATTTGTCCACCACTACCATGATGGAATCATGTTTCCTTATTGTCCTAGGAAATTTGGTAATAAAATATATAGTAACAACTTTCCATTTCCATTCAAGAATGAATAATGGTTGCAACAATCCTGCTAGATGTCTATGCTCGTCCTTTACCTTCTGACATTCCATGCATTTAGCCAAATAATTAGTGACTTCGTTCTTCATGCCAGGATAAAAATATTGGCCTCTTACCATTGTAATAGTTTTTTGATATCCTGGATTTCCTACATATGGCACATTATGCATCTCTCTTAGAACCAAATTTCTCAATTCCTGAGAATTGGGAACATAAAATCTAGTCCGAAATAAGAGGATTCCATCCTCTTCCATCTTGTAATCCTTATATCTCTATTGTATATCATTGTGTTGTAAGTTTTCTTTAACTTGCACATAATGTTGATCTGCAGTTACAACCTCTAAAATTATATCTTTTAAATATGTCTTGTACATACTAATGGTTGTAGCATGCATTTTATGCACCCTTTTGTTGAGTGCATCAACCACCTTGTTCTCCTTTCCCCTTATGTGCTTGACATCAAAGTTATATTCACTAATAAATTCCATCCATCTAGTTTGTCTAAGATTTAGTGTTGGTTGTTCAAAAAAATATTTCATACCACTATGGTCTATCCTTAATTCAATTTTTTTTCCCATGAGGTAATGCCTCCACATTCTTAAGGCATGTACTATGGCTGCCAGCTCTAAATCATGTGTGGCATAATTGATTTCATGTTCCTTCAATTTTCTAGATTCATAACAAATTAAATGTCCATTTTTCAAAAGGACTCCACCGAGTCCTTCCTTGCATGCATCTGCGCACACACCAAAATCCTCATCTGGATCTGCAACTTTTAAAATAGGTGCACAGGTTAAAAATTCCTTTAAGCACTACAAATTTTCTTCACACTTGACACTCCACTCAAACTTTACTCCTTTCTTTTTCAAATTTGTTACTGCGTGTGAAATTGTGGATAATCTCACAATGAATCTCCTGTAATAACCAGCTATACCAATAAATGATCCTAGCTTTAAAATATTCACTGGTGCTAGACAACTCTTGATTTCTTCAATCTTTTTTGGATCCACTAATATTCCCTTTTCTGAAACAACGTGACCCAAATAATGGATCTACTTTTGAAAAAAAGTGCACTTAATCAATTTGGCATATATTTGATGATCTCTCAACACTTGTAGCACCAACCTCAAATGTCGTTCATTCTCTTGATTTGTCTTCGAATAGATAATAATATCATCCAAGAACACAATTACAAACTTATCCATGAAATCTATGAACACCCCATTCATCAAACACATAAATGTTGTTGGTGCATTTGTCAAACCAAAAGGAACCACCACAAATTCATAGTGTCCATACCTTGTCCTAAAGGTTGTTTTTCTAGTCTCTTCTTCTTTGATTCTCACTTGATAATAGCCTGACCTCAAGTCAATCTTGGATAATATCTTTTCTCCTTTCAGTTGATCAAAAATATCATCAATCCTTGGAAAAGGGTATTTATTCTTGATTGTAACCTTGTTCAATTTTCTAAAGTCAATACATAACCTCAACGTTCCATATTTCTTCTTGAAAAAACGAACTGGGGCACCCCAAGGAGAGACACTTTGGCATATGTACCATTTCTTTAATAACTCTTCTAGTTTCATTTACAACTCTTTTACCTCTGGTGTGCTCATTATGTAGGGAGTCTTAGATACTGAAGAAGCTCTAGGAATTAAGACAATTGAGAAATCTATATTCCTCTTTTCTGAAAATCCTCGTAACTCCTCAAACACATCTTTATACTCTTTCAAGACTAGATAATATTTGAGACTTACCTCCTTATCTGTCATTTTATCTTCGATATGGGATGCATATATGTGGTACCCTTTCCTAAAAAGTATTTTCAGCTGCAATGTTGAAATGTCTCAGACATATATATATCCCTTGGAATTACTTGCATTGTCCTTGAATTCCCTTCTTCATCCAGACATGTGATAACCTTGTTATAACAACCTAAAACAATATGATGATTTTCTATCCAATCCATACCAATCAAGTAGTCATAAGACCCAAGCGGTATGATGTTCAAATATTCCTTAGAATTTGTTCCATTCATATTTATAGGGAATTCTTTAACAAGCTCATTAATTCTTCGCTTGGTTCTAGTAGCTAGTTGAACTAACCAAGAATTTTCATGCTTACTTTTATTCAATTTAAATCTTTCAATTAGCTTTAGATATATATAGCTATGAATAGCTCCATAATCAAATAAAATAGCTATGGGGTGATTATCAATATTACCTTCCACTTCAATCATGTGGGATTCATAGTCTGCTTGTATATTGGCCAAGGCTACATAGATCCTTGGCATGCTTTTGCCCACATCCTCTATTGTTTCCTCCTTCTTGACACTTTGAAAAATCTTCATCTTATCTCCTTGGTGAGGAAAAGTTTTATACATGTTATGTCCTTCACATCCCCAACACTTTGTGGGTTGTTTCCTTGGCCTCTTTCCCAAAGACTTTGTCATTTTCTGATCACCTTGAGATGGTGTCCCTTGTTGATATGATTGAGATCTATTTATGATGAAGGGTGTCTTGAATCCTTTCTTCCTTTGATCCATTTTTCCTTTCTTCTTTTCATTCCATGTCCTTTGGAAAGTTGTCTTTCCTCTATTCTTATCATACAAATACTTGGCCTTTCTTATGGCTTCTTCTAAATTCTTGGGTTCATCAAACTAAATTTTTTCCTTGTAAGAGGATGGCAGTCCACTCAAGAACTTATAAATTTTGACCTTATGATCTATGATGAAGCTCACATACCTAAGAAATTCCAAGAAATTTCTCTCATATTCATCCATGTTCATGTTCCCAAGCTTGAGTGCAAAGAAATCTTTCATCTTCTTGTCATAATGTTTCTCTGACAAGTACTGCTACTGAAAATATTTCTTGAACTACTTCCAAGAAATTATTTTCTCATCAAGGTGTTTAACTAGCTTCAACCGGTCCCACCACATAAATGCCTTCCCTTGAAGGTGGTATGCTGTAATTATGGCTTTTACATTTGATGAGTAGTTATGCAATTTGAAATATTTCCTCATTCCCAAAATCCATGCGTATGCATCTTCACCTTTCTTATTTTCTCCATCAAATGAGGGTGGATTGGTTTTCTTCAACTCCCCTTGCAAGCTATCTGACCCATGTCTTCTTCTTTGATGCTCGACAAGAGATATACTTGGGCTACTTTCCGACCTTGAATGTGAATATGTTTTCCAGTCGAGTTCCCCTGGGAATGATGATATTGATGTCTGTTAATACTCCTCAATCGTCTAGATCTTCCTTGATCATCCCTCCTATCATGAGACCTAGACACCTCCGCTTGCTTGGTGTTATCTTCTTTAAGTGTTCCTCAATCCTTGTTAACTTGATTATGTAGCATAATTAGGATTTGAAGTATCTCTTCTCGAGCCTTCATGATCCTCTCATTATGGGCCCTATATATATGCACTTCCTTTTGTAGGATTCTCATACTTACAAGCTCATGCCTGTCTCTTCTTCCATTAGACTCAGTTTCAGCATTACCCATGTTGACATCCAAACATCTAACTTTTTCTTCATGGTTGTAAGACCCTTGATCATCCTCCATATCTCTAGTTCTCATGTAGGAACTACAGTATGCTTTTTTGTATCTCTAATTCTACAAAAAATGTGCATGCAATAATTGTTGTTAGAATTAAGCATATTGCAAAATATTTATTAATTAGAATAGAAGTCATTCTTCATTTCAAATTATGATTAATATTACCGCATTATTCTAGAATCTGATTCCCGAAATGCATTCCTCTCCAAAACAACTTTCCAACATCTATACTCATGCCTCATTATGAGTTTTGAGTGAAAAGTTATAACATCCACATGCTACAATTTCAAATCTTTTATTGCTACAACAATTTCTTCTATCCCTTTTTGTAACACACTCAATCCCTAAATACCCTTTCTAGGGATGGGGCATCAAATCTTCGCTTTCCCTGTTTCATTTTTTCTCCCTTACTTAAACAAAACCATTTTATTCTTCTCCTCCGAAAATCACATCTCCCACTACGCACTTAAACCAGTTAGCGGGGTCTTCCTCGTGACCTCGGGCTGAAAACCAGGAGCTAAGAGCCTGTGTTAGTAGAGTTTTTGATAGTTCATAAGTTCCCAGACATCAAGAGTTCCAATGGTCTTCTCAAATTCTCATATTATTGAATAGTGGAGGGGATCAACAATCCACATCCTTCGTCGAGATCTACGGTTAAAAATGGGGCTTCGGTATTCAGTGTGAAACACTCCTTTTTCCTAACCCTCAAAGTCCTGAAATATCGCCACGTGGCTTAGCCCTTCGACAATCTTCGTTCCACGCATTCGGCATTTTGGCCATCGTTGATTATCGTTGGAATTTCAGTGTTCGATTGTCAACTATCCCCATTGTATCCTCCTTAGGTATATTGTGTTTAATATTCCAAATTCCTGAAATCATCCAGACTCCTGGAGTTTTGGACACATCACTAGCCATCTCGGCTACGTGGATACGAACCAAACATTGACACGCGATGAGGGTCAAGGGGTGACACTTGTCCTCGATAGGGGGTGGCACGTGTCATGCTCTAACATACATAATGGGTATGCGAATCATCCAAAAATGGGTGACATGTGGCATGCATAATGAGGGTCCATGTCACATCGAATGACAACATCAATACATGTCATCATAGACTGATAACTACTTGGTCCTTCAATCTAATGGTTTTTAAGATTCCATGTAGATCCATAGATCTACAGTTCTCATTACTTCACAGCTCTAGGCTTCGAAGCTTGCCAACTCCTCACATCGCAAATTCCCCGAAGAGATAATTCTTCAGAGTCTCTAATCTGGTGCCAAGTTTCCTCCTCCTACCAATGGTCGAGATTCACTTCAGTGCTCACGACTTTAGTAGTTTCATACTTCATAAAATCTTGGTCGGGTTCCTCCAGAGTACGAAGTATCCAGACTATGGGATCGCTTTCCATGTACCCACTCATCCAATGGTGTTAGTTCAACGTTCAACACTTAACGGGGGATGAGTAGGGCCAATGTGTTGCTCCAAAACACGTTCCCGGTTAATTGGGTAGTCGGAGGTGGGTCCCTTAGATCAATGGTTGAGGGGAATTCTGAAGGATACAAAGATTGACGGTCCACATTGCTTCAATAGTTCGCATTTGGGAGTTCGTTGTGTGTCTCCCAGCTTTCCCTCTAGACCACACTAGATCTGTCACCACATGTACCTAGCATCTACGGCCAAGATTTACTCCGACTTACAGAGCTTCGGGGGTAAATCACGCATATCTAAATTACTGAATGCTCGGACTCCAGGATAATCGTTGATCCATGCACACGTGTCCCTCCCTTTTCAACAATCCATATTTACTTCGTGACTCCGACATTCGGGAGTTTCGGCACTAGACTACCCCTTTTCTCCTGAAGTAAATTTTTGTCAAAGCACTTAACGCTTCCCTTGCTTCGTCTGATCTAACGACTAAGAGATATCCCTACTGAGTCCCTAGATCGACGATACTCATCGATTCGCGACTTCGACCTTAAGATATTTTCGAGTGTTGTAGATTCACAAGTTTCGAAGTTGAAAGAGCTAGCTCCTTTCAGAATAGCACATGGTTCCTAGGCCCTGCTCACATGGATCCTTTGGAAATTCTTGGGGGCTAAGCGCAAATCCCTTTTTGTGACAAAGGGGTTAGGGACATGGGCATGAGCCCTCGGTTAGATGGGTGGTTAGTTTGAAGGGAAACGCTCTTCTCACACAGAGATGAACTTTGACCTTCTCACTAAGGTGAATTAAAAGGGTCAATAGGACTTAGGCATTTTAGTTACTTCTATCCCAACTCTCCTAAAGATTCACATGTCATAGCTATCTAGCAAAAAAACTGAGATAAATTGAAAGCCATGAAATATAGCAATTTAAAGAATCAAAGATCCTATCTAATAACTTGTTCAAATACTGCAAGAATTAACCATAAACACAGACATGAAGACATCGCATTCAATATATTACACAGAGTATGAAAATACTTATCAGAATTGGAAAATGTGAAGCAACTGCTGACAGAGGTGTCCATTTCCTCCCAACCATAGGCATAGTCACCCCTAAAGGATTTACCACTAGCCACCCCCGAGCTAGACCATGGTGCTATGAGAGAGATTCTTTCTCCTTGCTCCACAAAAGTCAGGGGCGGAGTTTACTCTCCTCCTCCCACATGAACTTGGCAACTAGTTTTCTCTACTCCAAGAAAGGAGGTCTACACGAGTACTTCCTCAGTCACTTGTTAGCCTCTTTTATCATCTTACAGCCAAACTATTCCCATGGCTTCTTACATCCATATCGATCTTCCTGCTCAACTTTTCTCTCAACTCTAGAGTCAAAGTATCCTCCCTGCTCTTCTTGGAAGAGTGTTTTCTATACTCTGTTATCTTGCATATCTGTCTCTATCCCTGAATTACCTCATTTCTTGCCTTCCTCAACAAGGTTGTGTGGGTCTGAATCTAAATTTGTGGTCAAGCCTAGAAGCCTTACAGATGGGTACCTTGCCCCATCTCCTCGTTAATGATTGAGGATGGCCTTCCAACTACCAACCTAACTAGTAATTCATTTCTGGGTCAGAGGACTGTTGAGAAATTACACCCAATAGGTACTGGTCTAGTGAGGGTCATCTCAACCATTATTGGTTTCCCCTCACCATATCTCTCATAGAATCCATGGTCTATCTTGGAAAAATTTCCCCCTTTCAGCAGTTGTGAAACACATATTCAAATTCTATTAATAACAAAAATTCATACATTGACCGTTTTATACAAGGGTTCATCAAATCAAACATTCACACATATTTAGTCCGCCATAGTCTCTTGGCTAGTTATAGTTATATTTACAAACTGGGGGAAATAGGGGTATTACAATTCCATCCCCCTTAAAGGAACATCTTCCTTGATGTTCTATCTATCGATGTGCTTTTTATGTACAGAAGTAAACAAAAATGGATATGCATGTCTCATGGCATCCTCCATTTCCCATGTGGCCTCATCCGGGACAAAGTGTTTCCATTGCACCTTGACCTGTGCAATGGTTTTGTTCCTGAGTGGGGTTTTCTTCCTGTCTATTATGCATTGAGTTCTAGTAGGAAATCTCCCTCAGGTTCCACCTGAATCACAAACCAATCAATAATATGATTAGAATCATGTACATACTTCTTTAATAAAGAAACATGGAAAACATTATGTGGGAGGAAGTGCTAGCCGATAGGCTATTGGTCCCACTCTATCCAAAACTTCAAAGGGTCCACAATATCGAGGTGCTAGCTTAGCACAAGCTCCCATCCTTCAAGAGTTTCTCCTGGATATAACTCAGAGATACACATGATCCCCTTCTTTGAACTCTCTAGGAGTCCTTTTCATGTCTACATAGTTATTTTGTCTATCCTGGGATATCTTTAGATTTTTCCTGATCTGAATCACTTCTTGTTCCATTTCCTTTACCATATCTGGCCCGATTGTAACTCTGTCTACTGGATTGATCTAGTTGATTGGAATGTTGCATTGCCTTCCATAGAGGGCTTCAAAAGGGCTAATCTTTAATGACTCTTGATAGCCATTGTTGTAAGCAAATTCTAACAGTGGTAGGTAGTCCTCCCACTTCTTGGGTTGATGCATTACATGCATCCTCAACATATCTTCTAACACTTGGTTTGCCCTCTCTGTCTGCCCATTGGCTTGAGGGTGATAGGTTGTACTAAAGAGAAATTTTGTTTCAAAATATTAACTCTTTAAGATTTACTTTGAAACATAGTTATAGAATTTGAATTTGGATTAGTTATAAAAAAATGGATTTAAAATTTTTAATTGGAAAAAAATAATAAAAATATATATATATTAAAGAATAAACATATATCCTTTCATTCTTGTCAATTTAACTACATATCCATTTATTTTGTTCATTTTCATATTCATCCACTTTCAAATTTAAATAATTTCCATTGTTCTATAAAATCTTAACTCTTTAATTTGTTTTTCATTTTTTAAGTACTCCTCATCATCATGTAAGAATAATTATAAGGATAGAAATTTATGTTAGAATATAGAAATCTCGGGGAATAATTTAAAGGATAGAAATTTATGTTAGATTATAGAAATCTTGGGGAATCTTACTGAAACTATCAAATTCAGAAATAATCACTTTCAAAAATAATGAATATCATTGATTATCAAATTTTTCCCAAATTACCAATTATTAATCCAATTATTAGTATTTTTTTTACGGATTAAAACAAATTTGGTATCTATATTTTGAACGTCCTTTATCTTTCTTCATATCATCAGTGAGTGAGAAAACAAGGGCACCAGGCGTGCGTTTTTTAATCCATCAAATCTATGTGCTCGTCACTATGATCCTATTAGAGTCGTGCTATCTCGAAATTTTGCGCGCCCATTATTGCTTGATTGTTGCTGGCTGAACTGCGTGTGCATTACGTCATGCGCTCCTTCCATCATGAGTTTTTCCTCTACCGCCAATCTGTGATTTCTCTTGTCCCCGTATCTACCACTGATCTATTTTTTCCTCATTCCTGCACGTCTCATTCTTCAAAATTGTCTATGGTCTATGGGAGTAGGTTAATTCGGAAGCAATATTTCCTCTCGAGTTATTCTTTTTCAGGAAAAATAAAATAGGTCTGAATCCGGTCAGATTTTCAGGGTAGCCTGAGTTTTGCATGGATCAAAGTTCCATGTATTTTAGAACCTTACTTTAGGGGTGTTAGCACTGTGTAAATTTTTTCCAGCTGAATAGACAACCGATAGAGGTAACTGTTTCAACCTACTTTAGAGCTTAGGCACTAGCCTTCTCAACTTAGAGAGGACTCTCTCGTGTCACTTGATATATCTATGGAAATCGGTGGCTAGATTTGGTTTGTTTTGAGGTTTTTAATAAAATTGTTGAAGAGTTGAAGATGACCTTTGGGCTATGGGGTCAAGAATGTAGGATGCATTTCCAAATCATGAAAACAGTTAAGAGGAAAAGGCTAAATGAGGAAGTGACTTCTAAGTTTATGCTTTAAAATTTAGATGGTATCAGAAGAAAAGAAGCACACAACTATTATCAGAGCATTATAGTAATGAATTCTGAAATCGTTTATAAGAGAAAAACATAGTCTAAATCGCCAAGACAAGAGCATTGAATAATGAATTCTGGAATTTTAATTTCTCAATTTAGACAGAAGAAAGCAAAATTAAATACAGAATAACAGGAATCACACACTATGAGAGAAAATGAGACTCATAACACCACCAATTAGAATCTTTTCATAAAAAGTCCAAAATCTGCCTTTGCATCCATGTATTCATTCCAGCCCCAAATATTTACAAAGTTTTCCTTCACAGAGGGCAAGCTCCTTCTTTCTCTCCCCGTGAGGCCAAGCATATATAGAGGGATTTTGTGTGGAATTTAAAACATTCTGACTTCCTCATAATTCTAAAAACAGATACAAGTTACAAAAAGGAAGAACAATTGTATCATTTAAAGGGACCATTAGTAAACAGTCTGTCATATCAGGACTCCCTTTTCTTAAGCCGACATCTATCCAAAAATTTCTGAAATACACCAAAATTTTACCTGAGGATTCACCTCATTTTGGCAATTTCCTCCTCCAGGGTACTCCACCAATCGAGATTTTCCTCGATGCTTTCTATCATCTTGGTTTTGTCCTCTGTCCTCCGCCTTTTGCTCCTCTTATTCTTTGCGGCTGGGTGGTAGGTGTTTTCCACTATATTCATTCATATTCCGCCGGATATAACTGAGAGCCCTAAACTATCACGCCTCTACTGTGGTATAGTGTCTCCCTGAACCTCAGAAATTTTTAGATCCCGATATAAAAATTGTTAAGGTGATAACATTGGCTCCAACTGGGGATGCTATCCTCCCAACAAGGTAGAAAAGAACTCGTAGACCCGGTGCCTGATCCATTGGGTTGTTCCCAAAACATGTGTGTACCCTGCTCCTACCAAGCTCTATGCATTGCTTCCAACTGCATGTGAAACGTCTGAGTACATTATTGAAAAATGATTGTATTTAGTGCTAAAAAACTCAAACTGGAAAATGCTTGACCGACAAGCTTATTTTCACATCCCTACCTACCCTAAAACTGTTGGGATGACCACTCAACCAAGTGATGCTAAAGTGCCAATGCAACCAATCAAGAAATTGGCTTCATGATTTTCCTTTGTTCACAATTTTCTTAAGTTGGTAGAAAAATGTAAACAATGGCGGCTGAAAAAATAAATTGAATCCAAAATCTAAGCTTATGAATGAAACAAATTCATCCTTCACTAAATACTGTAATAGGATGGCCACCGGATCTTGAAAACCATGAAAAATCATTTCTCCTTGATGAGCAAAAACCGAAAGGCAAGCATGTATCATTAGTGTTAGATGTTTTTTCCCTATTTCTTCTGTTTGGAGAACATTTTTGAATGAAATGGCAACGATAGGTTTGTCTTCTTGTCCATGCATATCAACAAAAATATACATATATTCTTGCACATCTTCAAATACGACAGCCATATAATATGCATAAAGGCTATCCTCTTGTTCATCAAACAACTCTGATTTGGTTTCATTGAATTTCTGGGAATTTGTTTGAGGACGACCATTTTGAAGCTAACTGCAAAGTGGGAAGAATTTTTGGAAGCTAACTGCAAAGATACTAAATAATCTTGGGAGTACTTCTTAAAGAAATGAAATCAATTAAAATGGTAAACATCATTGACCATGAGTAAGTCAGGTTGGCGTCGGGGGGATGGATGATCTATGAGACAAGTTAAGTAGAATTCGAAGTTAAAAGTGAAGTCAAAGCCAAAGTCAGACCACACCCAAGTCGAAAATTACAAGAATCAAGAAAAAGATAATTGATTCAAGTGAGAAATCTGCACGTTGAATGCAGATTCACAAAACCTCAACTGACATATAGAAAATAGAGCGAGCCAAAAGGAAAAATAAGCGAGAATGGTTGCAGATGGAAAAAGATCCCAGGAAAACTCATAGAAACCCTACCCATGCGTGATAGCTCATTGGAGCATCCATTGAGAGCACCCCGATGACTTTTGGGAGGAATAAAAGCTTACAATTGAGTATGGTAGCCAATGGTGCCCAAAAATCCAATGATTAATTCGATATGGAAATCAATGATTCAAGATGTGCAATCCAACTTTCTCCTATAAGAAGTCCTAGTTCACACATTACAGATTTTCTCCAACCAAAACTCCATATAGATACACAATCACCATGGGTGTAGTTTCGAACTGATAATAATGGTCAAATAAGAGCCATAGTGTTAATCAAACCACAAGAAAATACCTAGAAAATATTAATCCTTCATGTAAGAGATCTCATGGACGTTGCCCCCCTACCGAAATTACTTCTAGAATATTAAAACTCAACAGATAGTGAAATTGAACCGACATGACCATGTAGAGGACGACGCGTCGAGTATATAGATAATTTTTTTCAAATAGAGGACTCAAGACGAAACCAAGAACGGGTACGATTAGCAATTGAATATATACCGACTAAATAACATTTGCAGATTACATCAACTGAATCAAATAGATCAACCTTGACTATTATATTGTAAATGTGATTAAAGAGCCAAGAAATGTATATTGTAAATGTGATGTATGGCGGAGAGAAAATATGTAAACAATGTAAATTGAAATATAATGAATACAAATGTATCACCAACTACAGACAAACACACTCAAATATTGGGGCATAAGTATCCAAAAGAGAGGGTAAGGTTCCAAGGGGTAGATTTACCCAAATGTATTAAACCAAAACCCTTTCCTATTTTTCTCTAAATTATCCTTGCCATGAACCTTTCATGATCCAGGTGGATATCGGTGGCCACCCACCTTTTCCAAATGGATCAAAACAGTTTTCTAGCAATCCATATGGAGGATTGAGAGTAGGAGAATTGGGCCCTTTAATTCTTGATAGAGCAAGAATTCATTGGTCTATTCATCATTCATCTCATCTAACCCTACCTCCCAAGACTCAAAATACATGTTGTTAGGATTCTTTTGAATATCAAAATAGGGGGGAGAAATTTTCTTACCTAAATCACTCTTGAATTCATCTCGACTAAGGTGCTCCAAAGGGTCCTATGCGCTATAATTAATATCCTCTATTGATAATTTTAGCAAGAAGTTATTCTTGATCGATATTTTGGATATATCCCCTAGAGGAACATTGTTCATTGGACACTGAGAGATTCTCTTTCCCTCCTTTGGTTTCTTGTGAACCCAAACCTTTCTTTTATTAGGAAGAGAACATCCCTTTTCCATATTCCCATAAACATGGAATATTCCACATTTGAAAGGGGTTCCTTCACATTCCAATGGTTGAGAATATTTTATGGCCCTTTCTGATAATGATGGAGTCGAGCAAACATTTTGGGAGGTCTAAACCAATGAGAATTATGGGCATGCCCATATACCCTATTTCTCTGTAGGAATTATCAACTTCATAGATAGACCCATAGAATTACCAATTTCATTGAAGGCATAATTGAACCATAGAATCAAAGGTATACCCAGTAACCTAACCCATATCAGATGATAATCCATATGGGTTGAGTTGGCATCAAACTCTAAGTGTTGCTTCTTAAGAAAAACAAATTGTGATCCCCATTGCCATCTTAACTAGGGAATTTTATCTAAATCATCCATTGACTGAAGGATATATATCGTCCAACCTTCAACCAAAACCATAAAATGGGGAGAATAACCTAGAACCAAAGTGAAGGTGTCTTCTTTCCAAGCCTTGAGAGTGTCACCATCCATTTGTTTAGTTGGGAAGTGGCCCACAATGGATGAATCGTCTACCTCCATTATTTCATGCAGTTTGATATTTTCTCCTAAGTGCAGGTTGAGCACCTCCAAATTCCACTTGATGCACTTTATCCTCTTTATATCTTTCCCTAAACCTCTCATTCCCAAACCCTTTTGGTCATATGCCAAAGGTTTGGTAATGGGTTTTCCAGTCATAATTTTTCCGATGAACATACCTCCAATTAAACCCTATTTGAGAAATACTCCCACAAAATATTCCTTTCCAAGAATCAAAGACTGTGAGGTGTGTGGTAGAAAGTGTAATGGAACATCCTCTAGGGGAATTAATGCGAGGGGTAATTTTTCAGGTGGAAAAAATGAATTCTTGTCAGATTCCGCACTTAGGGATTAAAATCCCTAGATTTTTGGATCCTACAACCTGTACTTTCCAATATCTCCCATCAAGTCAATGTGATGTTGTAAGGAAATCCATTCTTTTACATTTTATTTCATGGTGCATGGTACCGATGAGTTCAAAATTCAAGAACTAGAGTTTTCTTACACCAAATCACCCAATATAGCTATAGTTTCTTCCTCCAGAGTGTTTACACTAGTATGTATGCTTCTCAATTAAGGGGACTCAGAATTGAGCATGTGATTCACTAGATCATACCCGATTTATTGTACCTCTAATGGATCATTAGATAATTCCACTACTTCATCCTCCATTCATTGCAAAAAAATACCCTAGATTTGCGACAAAACCCTAAACCCTCAAGATCCTTGTCAAAATCGCATCCAATGAAGCTTATGAGTTTGTCATCAAAGTGTTTGTAAAAACATCTCAATGAAGAGTTTTTGTATTTTTATTTATGAGTTGAATTAAACACAATATTATTGATGTTTCTTTCTTGATGATGAGCTCTATTTGCATGTATATATATTTGTGTGGTTGTTTTACAATATTTAAAAATAAATTATTTTCTTTTGAATTATTTGGAAAAGGATTTTGCAAATTCATAAGTTATCTTTTTCTTTTTTTTCTCTTTTATTTATTTCAATTCATTCAATCAATTGATTTGATACTAATTAAGTCTTAAATACTTATAATTATATTTCATCATCTAGTTTGGCCAAAAAGACTAGTTTGTTTCCTAGCCCAAATTATGTGAATCATGCCTCCTCTTCAACATACCAAAGGAACAATTAGATGAGGAAACTATCACTGGAATATTTGACTCCTTAGTCATGCAGCATACATATAAAAAATGTTGGGCACAAAGGGTGTGGAAAATCCATATACAAAAGAAATAGGCTCAAATTTATATGCTTCCTTCTTTGGTACCACCCAATAGGGATTTGTCATTAAGTCCTTGTAACACTATGTTTGTTATTATTTCATTTTTTGGCATGATAAACTAATATACAATAAAATTGAATAAAAAAAAAAGGACAAAGGCCAAAGTGTTAAAACTCTTTCTCTTTGTTCTCACATTGAAATATTGTGTCAATGCCTTAATTAGTTTTGATAAGTTGAAATCTAACATAGTTTGTGTGGGTCTTGAATTTTTAAGTTTGTGAAGGAATTATTTCATAAGTATCAAATGTCATGGGAGATCCCACACATGCATAGTTTAAGCATCTGGGAACTTGTTCATGTAGAAAAATG